>JAPDSC010000216.1:27644-42136 GCA_026290005.1 Latrodectus geometricus
CTCTCTCTCTCTCTCTCTCTCTCTCTCTCTCTCTCTCTCTCTCTCTCTCTTCATAAAATCATTCAAAGCTTAACAAATAATTCATTTTTGCAATAAATATAGCATTTATATTTATTCAATATATAAAATACTAAGACTGAAAATAAATAAAGTTATAGCAAAAATTTCATTTTGAAGCAATTGTAGGAATATTATGGAGGTGATGGATAATTCCAAACCAAATTCCAAAATCAGTTATATTTTCTTTTGAAAGTTTTATATCGACCAAAGACCGAACCTATGACCAAATATTCCTTGTTCACACTTTTAATAATTATTTTTTAAATACTTTTTACTAACTCTTTCAATACTAATGAAAAATTTATAAATAAAAAGTTCTATAAATATACAAAGCTTCTCTTTTGTTTTCATGCCATGAAGCAATAATTCTAAATGAGCATAGTATACTTGAATTCTATCATAAATAAATTTTTAGGACTCATGATTTTTACTCCTGCCCATCAAAGTGAAGAGAAATTTTATGATAAGGAATTATTTTGATTATGATCATTGAATTATCGAGCAGAGATTCTGAAAAGATCAGTGCACACAGTCAGTCAGAAGTGTATAGTTTTATACGTTTGGCTTTAAATATCTCTATGCTTCACTGTCACTCTAAAATAGTAATAGCTTAAGGTACACAACAAACAAAGTACTAAATTAAACAATTTCATCGATTCAAATGGAGAAAGAAAGGCTTAAGACATTTTATATTCAATGCAAATACTCAAAATTACCAGAATTGATTAAATTATTAAAAACTGCATCTGAATGATTGGTGGTATATTCATCAAATCAATAAATACTTGGTCTAGAGAACAGAAAAATGTACATAAAAGACGAGTATATTTTTTTCTCTTCATTTTCGTTTCATTTTGATGAATTTTTATCAATATTGCTTAAAATTATCCAAAAAAATCAGCTGAAAAAGATACATAGCAATTCGTTTTAATGGTCAGAAAATGGTATGTTCTATCAGACGTGAGGTCAGAACAATCAGTTTTTGAAATATTTCTACTGGGGCCTCAGTCCAGTAGAAATACTTCAAACTTTTCATTTGATAATGAACTACAACCAAAATTCTTGTTGACACGTGGAATTATTAAGAATTTTAAATATTTTACTGTTGAAAGTAAACTATGATTCCTTAAATATGGAATATTTCATGGAAATAATAGATAATAGAGTTTTGAATAACTTACAGCTAAAATGAAATAATAATTTCTTAAACCCATGTAATAATATTCCCTTCAAGAAGTAGATTAACCACCAAAATATTTTTGGCCTCTCTACAGTATATCGTCAGACATTAGTAGAGTTCAAATGAATGCATTAGGAACCATGAATGTTTGGATATTGTTCCATACCTCATATTGTTCTAAATAACAAAATTTCTTTTTAGCCTCTTCAAAATATATTTTTCCACTCATACCAGATTCTATACTTCTAATCAACATAAATGCAACATCAAAAAAGGTCAGAGATATTACAGCAAAATTTATTTGACAGATAACTCGTTATTTAAAGATCCATGTTTGAATATACAGTCTCAATTGAAGTGTAAATGATGACAAAATCAGTAGTTAGTGCTGCCGACATTATTGGATATAATCATTATCATACATTCGGGATAGAGTCAAAGAGATTTGGTAGACTCCTTGAAGTATGTTATTTCATTCTATTACTAAAGTTGATCCAATACTTCTACATATTACTAAAGTTGATCTGGTGTAGTAGCAGGTGATGTATCACAGTACAGTTATTTTGCAAGTATGAATAACTTAAAAATCTTAAAAAATCTTTAAAAAAATCATTATTTAAAAAAGACACATTAAGTTATACATACCATTCTATTTTTTATTTAAATATAATTTAAGAAGCATCATTCTTATTAATAATAATAAATTAATATGAGTAGTATAATACAAATAAACTCATATTAAAATTCTAATGAAAACATTTAAACTTCTATTCTTTGCATATAACTTCATGCATATTCTCATTTATTTTGAATTAATAATTGTTAATATCATTAATTCAGAGGAATTCATGGCACAATGGTAGACAAAGTTTTTCAGAGCGGAATTAACATCTCTGTTCAATAATGGTAAATGGGATCTGTTTATGTGCTTTCTGATTACAAGTCAACATGAGGGTTTTTGAGTGAAAAAGCGACACGTAAAGAAAGTCCACTATCAGAAACAAATCTTCTCGGAAGGAAAGATGTATACAAATGTTTTTCTACGGCCTTCTATTATAAATTTTTCTTTAATACGGCGTTCTTATGCTACTAGTTTGCATTTTTATTGCTAAATCTTGTTAGAGAGAAAATTTACAACTGAAAGTTTGCAATGATTAGGTCAATTTACCTATCAAAGTTTATTGAAGAGTAAAAATTAAATCGCTTTAATTCACAGGTTTATATCGTTTGATCATTATGCATATATATACCATTTATACATCCTGTTAATAATGATATCACACGCGTGATCAAAATATGTTGTATATGACTTGTTACAGTTTTTTACCTTTATTACTTGTGATTGACAATCACTGAACCGACAGACACTTGGTCCAATAGTATGAAATGCTTCCCTGGTTGAGGAAATAACATAGCAAGCTATTATAAATTTTTCCGCTGTACTTATCATATTTTGACTTTCATCCGGCTTGATAGAGTAAAATCAACCAGATGACATCTCCTAAGTCACTTGTTAAAACTTAATAGTAGTTCAAGTAACTAGACGTCCTTGAAACCTCTGTTTGTTTTTCTATATCTTTCACCAGATTCTAAAGAACTCACTGTTCTACAGTTTTATACTTTTCCATCATTATTCTCGATATCGTTCGATTTATTCGCAAATATTCTATGATATTAAACACTAATTCGTCGGATGATAGTTTTTTTTCTGTTACTTACTCCTATTTGTTCTTAATTTATTCATTTTTAGTTCACGCAGCTGGAATTAATTTTCCAGCTGCGTCTTCAATTTTTATAAATTAAAATACCTAACATGTCATAATGTGAGTAATCATTACAAAAAAAGAATCTCATATAAATATATTTGTTTTATTTTAGTGATGAAAAATCAACCAAAATAGAAATACTGAATGCGCAGTATGGAAGATAACTCATAATAAATAGGTGATTTTTTTTTTTATATATACAGATATGTAAATATCTAAATATTTAAAAGTAGGAAGTTCCCAAAGTTAAAATTTGTAACTGAAAAATTATATTATTTTAATAAATTTGAAGTAAATTAAATATTAGTCATAAAAATGCTTAGATTTGTGTGTGTGTTTTCTCATAAATAAAGATAAAATTGAAAACATCTTTAAAAAATGTTGTAATTAGATCCTCTATTTGTCAAATAATATTCCCAAGTTGGCATATGTGGAATGATTATAATTAAAGAATTAATTTAAAAGACTATAAAAACAGTTTATTAAAATGGTCAAATATTTTATTTAAATATATGTGAGGCAATAGAATATAATCTGGGACAAAGAATTCTATGATCATCATATTTAATATTTATTATATCAATTTAAGATTGATAAATATTAAATATGATCATCGTATTTAATATTTATTATATCAATTATATCAATTTATATATCAATTTAAGATTCCTTTAAGGTTAAACTGATTTAAGGTGCTTATCAAAAGACAACCCATATGCCACACACTAAACTTCTGATAAAAAGAAACTGAGCTTGAGTTTTGCATTGAAAAAAACTCCTCATAATTATTTTATTGTATAAAGATCAGATTGTCAAGGTTTTTACTAAAACAGTCACGTCATCATTTTCATTGAATAAATTCCTAACAATAAAGGATGTATGACTCTGGACTCTATAGTCAATCAAAAGTCAGTTAGTAAATATGAACAGAAAAATTCTGTTGGCGGTAAATTTTATAGAGGGTGGAAAGTAATTGCTTCGAGATCAATAAATGATGAGGCTACTGTAACTACTCTGTAAGATGCACTCAGCAATACTTTAGGGAACATAAAAGGAATCATCCGATCTTTAACATGCCTTTGAACATGGTTTGCTAAGCTTTTAAAATAGTCTACTTAATTTAGTAGTTAATGTTTGCTGATCTTCCATAATACGTTTTTATTCTGCAATTTATTACTTGAATGGAGCTGGATATTGCATTTCCATAGAAAATATTAAATAAACACAAAGCCATTTTTAAATTCAAGGCTCTTTGAACATTCAAAATCTCTAAATATGGGAAAGAAAAAAATCCCTTCAAAAAATCAGCCCTCACTTCTTCATTCTCCAATGGTCTCTAGATTAGACGAAGTTAAGCCGGCATTCATCATTAACTATTATTTTTTTTTTCAAAGAATTATGTCCGACGAGTCCTGTAACACGGGGCAATATTTTTTTCCAGCAGATAATATATTTTTATACAAGATAGTATTTGCTTATAAATTGCAACGAAAACAAAGCTTTTGTTAAATTCGCATTTAGGAAATGATAATTTTTGAATTTCTAATATATTTAGTCGCTGCAATTACCTGATCTGAAACTTAATTAATTCGGGTGATGAGTTCTTTTAGAAAATATGCCTACAGAAACACTATCATGATCTTGGTATATTTGAAGCTTTCATTACGCAATACATTCCCTAAATCACCGCTGATACCTTCCGACTTGTAGTAGGACATTGTATCTTTCATTTTCAAGTCATAGGTGAATACAGTGAACCATAACATTTTGTTAGCAAGTGGTAATACATATAATTTATTTATAAATCCTTTTCTTTGCCATTTTATAACTGCTTGCTTTATTTAAGTTGTACAAAATACTAGCAGGTAAAATCAATTTTTTCTGACGTCTTGGGTTCCCGTTTTGTCATTCAAATTTGCCTTAAACAAAAAGTGACAAAACAACTTATCATGTCTTTTTATAAGAGCTCTTTAATGAGAAAGGATTGTGTTTTTTAGCATTTTTCTTTAAATAATTTCCCATTATATAAATTAATATTCTTAGATAAACTCCATTAAATAAATTTCTATTCACGTGTATTCAAATGCAACTTTAGGAAATGAAAATTCTGACTAGTTATGATACTCTTTCTGTAGTTTTTTATAATGGAAAAAGTGAACAATAACCATTCTATATAAGTGTTTTAAAATGATACTGTGAAAAAGAAACAATACAAAAAATGTATGTACTCCATAAAAATGAAATTAACATTTAATTTATAAAGGAAGCTACCTGGAAATTTAGAGACAAATTTCTTGATATATTCTATTTTCCAAATATAAAGAATTTTGTATGTATTACATCAAACAAATTCAAATTATAATTAACAAAAAATTGGAAACAATTTTCAAAATGCCTGTCATTGCCATGATGTTAGTGATATAGGCATTGTGGATTTTTCTTTTTAAATATTTTTCGAACTATTAATTATTTTACAAAAATCGTATTTAAATATGACATTTGCATGTTTCATTTTCTCATTGTGTTTATGCTCAAATTAATGGCAGTCATGATTTGTTCAATAGCTAGGTTTTTCGATACGTTATACCAGCAGCTTATTTCTGAAACAAAAACCACGAATGGAAGCAAACCACTTCGTAGTTTCAAATAATTGTCAAGTAATTAAGAATGCACTTGATCTGGAATCTTCTTCTTCTTACCACATCACACCTACAATGATATGCTGTATCGTTCAAAATTCTATTCTCTAAATTCAAGTAAAAAATGAAAAATATTTCATTTTTTAAAGTTGATTACAATTTTTTTCAGAAGAAGCATTTTGAACTTTCCTTTAGTAATTAATTACAGAGTGATATTTTATATCTTGATTTAATAAGTGATATTTTCAACATTAAATTAGATATAAATTAAAGGACTGTAAACGTATTCAATAATTATTGAGCGTAATAAATACATAATATTCTTTAGCAGAATTTTTTAGAAATACTATTATCTACTCTACATTATATTTATACCGATGTAATTCTTTCTTTAATTCTTAATTAAGTTAATGCAAAATTTAAATCTTAAAGAAAGTTCTCAAACAAATCAAATTAGATTCAAATTTTAGTTGACTCCTCAAGCCTAAATTACTGGTTGACTGATATGAATAACCTGTGTGACGCGATCTTCGCAACGCTCACCAGAACTATCTTCTTTTAGAACGAAACTTTAAATAGCAGACTGAATCAATTGCGCCCTCTATATTACCGTTGCGTAGGGAAAAAGATTGAAATCCTGTGTGTAAATCCGATTCTTTTCCTTCAAATTGCATTATTTTTTTCTCAGAGCCATTGTCTGGAGGAAATAGTGTGGAAAAAGTGAAAGTTATTTCTTAAAAGAAAAAAAAAGGAACAAGAAAATCGTTGAAGCTGATTCAAACACGAAGAGGAAATTCTATGAATATTCACACAAAAATCTAAAAATAAAACTGCTAAATCCGCACTGAATTCGATAATTATTTAATAGTTTGAATCAAGGTGATTCAACTCTTGGCGATATTTCAGTTTCTATAATTCGCCAATTAGTATATAAACTTCATCTAATGCTCTATAAAAGAACTAAGGTTAATTAATTATTAAAAAGCATTCGATGCTTTGTAAAACTAACTTTTATAACTTATATTGCATTCCATATCTATTCAACTATTGATCATACTTGTGAAAAACTTATGTTATGACGGATACTTATGTACATTTGTACTGATAAATATACAAATGTAAATTAGGAAATTTATAAAAAAATATTTAGATCTTTGTTGTTGCTTATAGTTTCCTTTTCGATTTCACTTTCAGTGTGAATTTTTCGAATGTTCTAAATGTGATTTTAAACAAACGGTAAATTATAAGAACAAGAATATATAACAAGATTTGTGTCAGTAATAAAATATAAAACACTTATGTTTTATTTAAGATAATATATATTTATAAGTTAAACTTAAAAATATATTAATTAAACTATATGAGATGAGTTAAGCAGCAACTATTATTATTTAGCTTTAATAACATTGCCATAAAATCTTGATTGATTGCATTTAGTATGTTTGTTGTTATTACATCAGATTAATGAAAAATGTAAAATAACATGCTTCATTTCTACCTATTTTTGAAATACTTTAAATTTCAAAAACATTAAAGATGCACAAGACAATTTTTTACAGTAATTTCTTACATATTCGGTTTGGATGCTCGAATATTTGCATGCATTTTCTAAAAATATCATGTGTCAAAGTTTATTTACTGGTCTCGCTAGAGAGAAGAAAGTGCAATCCATTATTTTGTTTTTCACGTGAATGTACCACTTGAGTAAATTTAAAAACAAGGAAGTTCTGTGTTTTCTATCAATTTAATTTCACTTGTAAATGCATTTCTATGTAGATAGATGCATGCAGAAAATACTTGAAGAAATTTCCTCTTGAATGTAACCAAATCTAGATGCATTCTTATTTTTTTTAGTGATCCCCTAAAAGGTTTCGTCTTAAATTTCTTTCATTCATAGCAGCATTTTTCTTAAATATGGAGTTTAATTTTTAAGAATAATATTTATATAAATATCATATGTAGTAAACCAATAAATACGTAACAATATTACTTCACGCTGTATAAACACTGATAAACATTTTAAATCTCACCAAGCATTCCATAATTTAGAATCACGATCTACCAGCAAAGTTCATACTTTCGCAAATCGCTTCCTTTTCTGTACATCATGCTACGCTAATAGGTAGATATTTAAACCGAGAGGTAATATAAAGGCCAACTATCTACTTGAGTCTACAGGCAAGGAAATTTGCTACACAAAGAATTCCTATTTTTTAAGCTGTTTACTTCCTTTAGTATAAATTATAGATTTGTTTTCTCATATTTGATAGTCGACAGTAAATTTCTTCAGATTTAGAACATCAGATGTATGCTATTTCTCCACAATTAAACATCCGTAGCCCCAAGTCCAAGAAGCTCCGAAAAAAGTGAACATTTGTAAGGTGTTTTGATTTCCAACATTTCATAGGGAAACAGGGTCTATCATTTATAAAAATTCCTTTCAAATTGTTTTACTTAGTTTGTTTAACATTCAACCTGTGTTATTTTTTTTAATACTAAGAATGGTTTTATTGGGTTCCACTGCCTAAAACAGATTCTAAATTGCTGCGAAGATCCACTCTCGATGGAAAATCTAACATACAAATTAATTCAAGGCTGATTGCTGATCATTCAGTTCAGCAATTGTTCTCAGAATTTAAAGCTATTTCGATCATAAGAAAAAGCTGTGTTGCAGCTTTCTGTTACTAGGCCTTCCATAATGTTGTTTTGCACCAGTATACTTCTCTGAGTTGGGATCCACCAAGTTAATGGAAGCAGTCGGGTTAGTCATCGTAATTCAGAAGCAGAGATCAATCTGAAGACCTCCTAATACTTGACCTGCTAACGCCATAGGCATCATTTCATTTGGAAGACATGGCCACAACAACCTATTTAACGTTCCCCAGTTTTCTTTAGTGTACACAACAAATATTCGGTTAAGCTGGTATTCAAACTCTCCATACCCCGATGATGAGAACGATGCCCTAACCAACTATGCCACCATCACCTCTTCCATAACATTGTACTAAATACGAAAAAAGGTAATCACATTCCCAAATAATACCTATAGCCCAGAATATTTCTTATTTGGTATCAAATAGGACTAACATCCAACTACCCTAATTATTATCCATGGGATACGAGAAAAAGTCAATTAAAAAACATAAGCTACGCAAGGATATTTTTTGGAAATTTGTGTATTCCTTTGCATTAATTATTTCTCAACATTGAAAATATATGAAATACTCTCATAGGAAATGAGTAAAAGATCTCCTTGTACTGATAATTTCAAACTTTGATAACCAATTGTTTTAAATGTACCAGTAGTCTTTTGAATAAACTAAACTTCACGTATTTTACTTTTATATAAGGCAGTTTTAAGTAAGATTATAGGACAGTTTGATTGAAATAAGCAGAAATGAAGATCGCAATATCACTTTCCCTTTCTCTTTAAAAATTAGCACATTAGGAATAAAAATGGAATCACGTATTCATTTTTATTCCAAATGTAATATATTTTCAGGAATCCAAAACACATATATCCATGATTCTTTCTACTAAAATGAAATGGTTTTGCTACAACTTAAGAAACTGGTGTGGTTTTAAGTTTGCATCCATAATTCTGCAGTTTAGTTTATGTGAATATCTTAATTTAACATTTGAGTATTTTAGTTTGTTGATCCATTTCCTGCTGATATCATAAACTCATGGATGGTATCCTAAAAATATTCTAAGTTGGATGTTAAATCTAAACTGAATGATTGAAGAATGGGGAAAAAACATGTGTGAAATCATTAAAAAAAATATATAATAATCTTAGAAATATGTATTAGAATGTATGTCTGATCAATCACAAATTACTTTTTTTTAACTCTCGTGCGTTGTAAATATAAATGTTGTCAAAACTGAATGTTCCAAATTTAAGAATTAAAGTTGTAAAACAACGATTGATGTATAGGTATTAAGTTTCTATTTACTACATGACTCCTGCCAATATTGGATTTAGGAAAATATCAGGTATTTGACAGACCCTTGCGATATCTTAATATCTTAAACGATTTAATTACAGTCTTGAGCAATTGGTTTCTCCTGCAGGAGATCTCAAAGTACAAATATTTTTTTAAAAATTGTTCATAATTATTAGCATTAATTAATATTCTATAAATATACTTATTTTCACTTATTTATTTATTTTAATATGTAGAAAATATTTAATGTTGTATATTAAATCAATCATTAAAATCATCAGCCAAATACTTGTTAAGAATCTGTAAAATACCAATGCTATTCTTTATTAAATAAGCATATTAAAATTCAATTTATAATGAATGTAAAATGTTATTTATTAATAAAAAGATGTATACTTTTAAATTAGCATATAATGGACAGGTTGCGTGCAGATGCAATTCTTATGCTTAGCGGGATAAAAACTTAAATCATTTTTTTGTAAAAAGTATTTTGTTATAGTGAAAGTGTACCATAAAAAACTACTTAGTTAAAAATTATTTAAAATAAATCTCAAATATTAATTAAGTTATTTTAATTAAAATATTAAAAACATTCCTTTATTATTATAATTAAAATAAAGAAAATTAATTGTTGGGGATAAACAATAATAAGAGAAATATAATAAATAGAATGAAGAAAACTTTTAAAAAGCAGTATCTTTTATTCTGAATTATATGAGAAATATTAATTTTCTTAAATTTGAGTTTAAAATATTTACAAATTAATTTGCAAAAGAAATATTAATGCTAACACCATGAATCAAATTGCAATTGAATAAGCAATTTTATAGTGAACATTTTCTGATTAGTCAATAAGAAAATCATTCAATAATGAATTTTAAAAAAAATCAAATTTTTAAAATAATTAATTGCTTACATTTTGTTAATAAATGTAATGCCTATAGAAACAGTATCTAGTATTCTTTTGCTAAAATTTAAAATTCACTAATGTAAAACGTAATATATATAAGTATTAGATTCAATGATCTCTAACAAGATACATAATAATCAAAAAGTCACTCGCGTAAGGAATTATGAATCAATAATAATTGAAATTACCGAAAAGTATCAGTTTTTTTTAAAAAATGGCTTTATTATACAAAAGTTATAATTTAAATTTATTTATTTTTAATTAAAATCCCATCATTTGTAATCCATTCTAAAAAAAGAAGGAAAAAAACACTTATAATTCTCTCAAAATGCATTGGGGAATATGATGTGGAGTAAAAAACTTAAACTTTTCATGAATTCAATAAAAGTTCGTACAGATTAATACAGAATACATACAGATTTTTGATAAATTATATTCAGCAAACAAAAAATATGTTTTGAATGTCAAGATATTCTGTATGATAAAAAGAAAGTTTTTCAAATGGGAATCCAGTTTTACGCAGTTAATTTATAATAGTTTCATGAGTTCCTCAAATTAGTTTTGGAACGTTTGTTGCAGACAAACGATTTCATTTGAGAATTGGTATTCGTCACGCAATTTAGTTTCTTTTATACAGTTTTCAGCTGCTCTGAATTTTGATGATAGGAAACGTAAAATTTGCAAAGTTTAAACTAGAACTATCTTTAGACTGAACGTTTAGAAAGCGAGTTAACTTCTGCTTCACGTTAAATACAAAGTGTCTATAAGATCTTCGACACATTTTGGTGCCTAATTATTAATAGAATATTAAAAATAGATTTATAAGATTATTGATTAAAATCAAATATCTCATGAGTCATATCACTGGATTTCAACATCTGTCCCTTTCATCGCATGGCTGGCAAGCCAAAAATCCCTTTTAAAGCAGGCATGGTTAAATAATTTGACATTGTGATTACCATTCTTAAATCACCAATTTTCAGAACTTATTTTCGGTAAGTGAAGATATTTTCAAATCTTCAAAAAAAAAGAACCCAGTGGTATTGTATCAAATGATCTAGTTAAGACCAATATTTTTTGGTCAAATCAAGTTTAGAATGATCAGCGCAGATGATGAAGAAAAGATATTTAAATTATAAAAAGACAGTCTGTAATTAATACACTCAGATAGTGTTTACAAAAGAACAGCTATCAAACGGAAAAAGAAATCATTTATGGAAACTTTCACGAGTTCATAATATAACAAGAGTTATTCTATAAATAAATATCATGTGTTTATTTATACATTTAATATTTTTGGGTAATTAAATTTGTCAAACATTTATAGACAAATTATACTTTAAAGAATGAGTGATACCATATTGCTCTATATTATCTCATGTTCATAAAATGACACTATATCATATGGAGCTCATTCTGGTACTTTTTTTCATAAAAATGCTCTCAAATATTCAATAAAAATATTTTTATTAAGAATATTGTTGTTTTTAAGGTTTCTCTGCAAGTTTTATGTGATATTCTATAATCAATCCCCAATAACTAGTAAATGTTTGGTAGATTCACATCAATGTACATTGGGTAATTCAACAAAATTGTTGTCTTTAATAACATTTGTCATTTTGATGTTATCATAACAATTGAAAAGTACTGATCTCAAAAGATTTTATACATTAAAAAATTCCTCAATGAAGAGCAAAAAATAGTTTTCTTGTGTTTAACCTTTGTCATTTAAAAACAATATTCGTTTATCGAAAGTCATTAATGATTTTAATGCATTAAGAAATGGTGAAGAAAATGCCTAAGCAGTAAAATGTATTTGTAAGTTAGAACAATGTTTTGCAGTTTAAGTTCTAAAACTGATTAAAATAATTCAAGTAAGTACTAAGTCAGAATTAATTTAAGGGCTTTTTATCGAAAATTTATCATAATTCACTAAATTTAAAAAGTTGTAAATGGAGATTCGTTAAATAAGTATTTTCTGCATTCATATATATATACTTTTATATTTTGATTCATGTTGAACTTAACTGTCTGAATACAGTAATTTAAACCACTTACCGCCGTATTCACCAATTAGAGTTAAACGAGGTTTCAGGGTAATGGGCGAGTTAAGTCATGAAACGTTATTCACCACGACAAAAACAGCGATTAACTCATTTATATGGATCCCTAGAATAACCCTACGATTTTGGAGTGTTAGCGCCGAGTCAGCAAACAATGGTGCACTTAAGATGTATGTTTGTTGACATTGATGTGCAAGATT
This sequence comes from Latrodectus geometricus, assembly GCA_026290005.1. Taxonomy (NCBI): domain Eukaryota; kingdom Metazoa; phylum Arthropoda; class Arachnida; order Araneae; family Theridiidae; genus Latrodectus; species Latrodectus geometricus. The sequence continues at coordinate 40,410 of JAPDSC010000216.1, forward strand.
GCTAGCCAATCAGAAGCCGTCTTACATGTGGTGTTCGGTTAACTCCAAAGTTGTTTTACACGGGAATTACCCCGCTTCGTGAATAAGAATCGGTGAGTCATACTAGATTTGAATTATATCCGAGTTAGGCTACACTCAAGTTAACCCGTGTTTGGTGAATATTGTTAGCATTTATTAAAATATAATAACATTTCTACACGTCATTTTGTAATTCTTAATTTTACTTGATATTTTAATTAATATGTACAAAAAAGATGTATAGAAGGAAAAGTTGCTCAAATACAATGAGGTATGGCAATTATACAATGAGAAGAAAAGAAAAGTACAATAAAAACATTTATTGAAAATTACATGTGGTATAATGTATAAATAATTTAGATTTTATAACTCTAAACTTAAAGGAACATGGGAAAATTCAGAAGTTTGTGTATGCAATCTTATTCCTTATAATTGATGGTAAGATAATGCAGTAGGAACAGACAGAAACTTTGTATTGAAGTCTAGAAAAAGTCATTCAATGATTGATAAATCGAGTGAAAAGTACAAACTAAGAAAGAATACACTTCGTTGTCCAAAGTAAGACAGTAAAAAAGGTGATCAACTTAAAACTCAACCGAGGTATAACACCAACACTGTTCTAAAATGATGCAAAAATTTCTGACTTTAAAGCTCTTAAAGAATATGTATCAGAATACTCAAATTCCTTTAATTCGCTGTTGATGTTGTAGCTAATGTTGATGTCAATGATGTTGTTGCACACTGATTAATCTGGCTAAGACAATTCAATCATAATAACCGTGTTTATCATATAAGTAGCACCCTAAGCTAAAGGATTAATTTCACTTCGTCATATGGTTCATCATAATTTAAAAGCAGGGACCAAACATAAGGTTCCAATACTTTGTCTCCTGGTCCCTGAGGTGTCATTTTCCTATTTTGAAAGTGAATCTGATTCGCAAAGTGTGGGAGTTATCAGGAAATGTGTTGGTTCCCCAAATCCTATAACTTACAATCACTCCTTTATAATATTCATTGACGTAAATTTCAGATAGTATTCCCCATTGAATTTCCGAATTTCCTAACAAACATTTGATCATCATGGGTCCACAAATTGAAATTAAAATGAAAAATAATTAGTTATTGAAATGAAAAATAATTAGTTTTCGAATGTTCTAAGTTTTTTTTTTTTTTTTTTACCTTTCTATAAGTCTTTAAATGGAATTTACGATATCAGTGAACAAATATTAAAATTGAAAAACTAGGTTAATGCCACCAAAACGGAAGAAAAACAAAAATATTGCAATTTAAAAATATTTTGATGTATGATCACATTTATGACGTTTGTGGTGACTTGTATTTTCATTTATATAAAAAACAATCCATATTCCTTGAAAAATTCTTTTGTAGTTTGCTCAGAATCATTTAAACAAACATAATGTGAGAAATTATAGATAGATTCATATTCTACGTCAAAGTACAATGTTCCATGAATTTCTAAAGGGCCTGGAAATTTTAGTAATATCTGTATTCGAATTTATCAAACTTTAGAAAGATATTTTTATGCTTTAAATTAAAGAATATTAAAAAAAATTTCATACATAGTATCATAATAACATCTAGCAATTGTATGGATATTGCAAATCTTATCTCATAATGCTTTTCAGAATCAAAAATCGTGGCTTGTATTTATATTTGCCTGGGAAACTCCTATACATTCATAAAGAAAA
>JAPDSC010000218.1:0-11174 GCA_026290005.1 Latrodectus geometricus
AAATTTTGAGAGTACAGCTGCCATTCTTGGAATCCATATTCTAAATACTTACGGTGCTGCTGATTATTTCAAATCTGTAAGCTAAATCTAAATTCAAGACCTAGACGAAGTTTCATTAAAACTAGAAGCAGCTGTTCATAAGGCTCAAGTTTGGTCTTTAGTTTATATTTTCCAAGAATTCAAAAGTAGTTCAAGTAAACCATAAAAAAAGCTATATTTTTTAATTTAGTGTAAAAGTTGAGTTTTTTAGGAGATAATGCAATATCATTAAATACTAAATTTTGCATCAGCAAATTTTCATATAGTGTTGACTGCACTTCTAAAGCAGCATTTTTTTTTCTTCAAGAGCTTCAATGTCATACATTGACAAGTCAGTTATTATCATTACATCTTTTGTTTCAGGAACATCTTCAAATTCAGAAGGAACATGAACCTAGAAATACAATTGTAATTTTAAAAAATGCTAAATAATGAACAGAATTATGTTTTTAATTGTTTATAGTGCTAAAAATAATTTATATTACATATTATCCTACTACTAAAAATATTATACTACATACTACTAAAAATCATGCAGTATCAGTTTAATAATAGAATAAAATATTTAATGTATTATGAATTGCAATGTATTTCCATTTTACATAACAATAATATAACATATCTTCAATAAATAAAAATAAATTAGCCAATATAAAATCTGATTGTAAAATTTAATAGATAAAAACAATATGAAAACTTACTAAGCATGGGAATATTTTATTCATATTCTTTACTTCTATATAAAATTCTTTCATAGCTTTCTTTCTGGATGTGGTAGGTGAGAAAACACAGACGAAACAAAATCAGGATGATTTTTATCCTTAGATGGCTTCCCGGTAACCAATTGTAAAAAGAAATAAAAAAGACTATTCAGAAAAAATTAATTATTTATACGTTAATAAAAGTATTAGGGAGAAATTTAATATGATAGACAACAACTACTTTAAGTCAATCGTTAATGAGCCTCATTCAAAGACTAAGCTTTATATATTTAACTTCAACAATATTAATTTTATTTCAATTACAAATTTATAGATGAAATTCATCTTTTTCATAGAAATATATTCAAGAATAGAATAGAAATATATACAAGAAAAGAATATTTAGACATGCTTCAAATTAAATCCGTAGATTATTTTTTTTAATGTTAAAAGAAATTTAAAAATATTTTATATAAAATTAATATTTTCAACATTAAGAACAATTAAACACAACAAACAATTTATAAGTATTATATTATTTCGCATATTAAGGCAGAATTCGTCAAAACTATCAAATATAATATCAAAGGTTGCTATAATACTGAAATTAAAACTTCTAAAATTAGGAAATGTACTGAAAATGTTTTAAATAAATATTTATAATTTAGGTACATAAATTTACCTGTAATAAAATGCTTGTTGCGCAAACATGAATATTTCGTTGAATTCCAATTTTCTCGATTTACGGCTCTTTCCCATCTAATCCTACGCTGGAGATCCATTGGAAATTTAAACATTCTCACTTGGGACAGTAAATTTGTACCAGCTCGCATATTGCAGCCAACTGCTACGCAACAACTACTACCTTTATTTGGTTTCTGCATATCAAAAATGGGAATATCGAATTTGATCGCAATTTTTAAATAAATATTTCAAAGCAAGGCAAACAGCAGACCCATTACAATGTAAACACTAGAACAGTAAACAGGAAATTTCGTGCGGGAAACTTTCTAGATCTCCATGTTAGTAGCGCCCTCTATATATCATGCGCCCTATCATACTGTCATGCGGTATGAAGTATAAACAGTGAAAATCTATTTTTTTCTTAAAAATAGTTTTTTAAGAGTTAAAAAGTACGAAGTTATCTGTACAATTTATTAATATCACAGAAAAACTGTTTTTATAAGGAAATAGTTATTTTCAATAAAATTAAAAATAATAACTAATTGTCTTAATTTTCCTGGCTAACAACTTTTGAGCCAACAATGATCAGAGCATGTTCGCCCACTATTTATCACCCCACTTGGCTTGATTTCTTTTGGCCAGCACTCACCAATGGCCGTCGAACAACCATGAATGTCTTTCCGTGACCATCATAAAACCGTCTTGGCCAGCAGCGGCACGGCATTCAGCCGGCAGTTTGTGTTTGCTGGGATCTTGCACCTTCATAATAAATACATCTAATGGTTGAATTATTTTATAAATCCTGTATCATAAATTTTATCACTTTGTCTATTTTCAAATTTTAAATCATTGGTTTTTTCAGAATACTTAAAAAATGCAGTTAATATATAATTGTGATTTTATAGTGGTTAAAGAATCATTATTTATCATTTCAATAATTATTTTAAATTATATTTTTGATAAAAATGATTTGCACTTTTCTAACTTTAATATAATCTACTTAGTAAATCAACAGCTAATGCAATATAAGGTTTAAAAAATAAAATTTAATACTTAAATAAATAATACTTTATTGCTTTTAAAATGAAATAAATATGGGGGAATACAGCTCTACTGTCTTTTTAAGGGAAGCTTTACCCTAGTAGCAATTCAACGGTGGGCGGTCATTGGACAAACGCCTCAGGATGATGAAAACTGACCGGGCCCTGCGCAGCAATAGTGCATGAAACCCATAGAGCTAGGAGTACTGGAGGGGGCATATCCTATCAAATGCATTAGGTCCGATTGAAGCCATTATCGCCATCTTGGTTGGAGTTTCGAATTGCTAGTAGGGAAGAACGCGTCGAGTGATTCCTAAACTACGCATGCGCAGTAATAGTACGATTTGCGCATGCACCAACATTTCGATAAGTATAGCAAAGGATAACTTCAAATCAAGTAAAATAGATATTTTTTCAGATAATGAAAACAATTTGCACAAAATATATTTTTTGTGTGAAATAAAATATATAATCTGTAATGAATATGTAATTTTTTATAAGCTGAGAAGTTATAAAAATTATTTAATTATATAAATTTCTTTCAAGATTAGAAATTTTATTTTTGTCATACATGTCACTCATCTAGATAATTTAGCGCATTTAAAGAAAAAATGACTAAGTATAGGAAGGTTTTGAATGCAATAAATCACTAAATGTAATTCCTTTATACACTTTTTCACTAAATGTTAACTAAATCTCTTTTATAGAGTGAAATTAAAAATAAACACAGTATGCTTCAATATTATTTTATTGAATACAAGACATATTTCTTTTGATTATTTATAAGAGGATAACATAAAATTGACCTTTAAAAAGCATTGCTTTTGTATATTGCTTTTATAGAGCTCACATTAAAGTATTTTTAAAATAATGCTTAACACGGATAACAAAATAATAATTACAGCTTTAATTAGTTAGATGTCATGAATATCCAAAGGATCATGATGAAATTTATGAAGTTTCAATTGAGAAAATATATTTTCAATATTCAAAGCAGATAAAGCACCCAATTCACATTGAATGTTTATTTTTCTGACATTTTTCACAAACTAATAAATAAGTTATAAAAATTATTTAATAACATAAAAATAATTTGTTATTTAATAATTTTTGTTATTAATCAAGGTTAGAAATTTTATTTTTGTCATACATGTCACTCATCTATATAATTTAGTACCTTTAAAAAAATGTGATTGTTAGTAGAGGAAGGTTTTGAACGTAATAAACCTCCAAATGTAATTTTATTGTACACGCTTTTCACTAAATGTTAATAATTTTTAATTAAATTTCTTTTGAAAAGTTAAATTAAAAGTAAACATAGTATGCTTGAATTTTTTATAAAAGAAAGATATTATTTATAAAAGAAAGCTAATATATTAAAGTACTTTTACAATAATGCTTAACACTTAACAAAATTATGCTTAATTACAATTTAATTAGTTGGATGACATGAATATCCAGAGGATCATGACCAAATTGATGAAGTTTCACAATTGAGGAAGTATTTTTCAATATTCCCAGCAGATAAAACATCCAATTCACATTGAATGTTTATTTTTTTGGACATTTTTTAAAAGCTGGGAAATAAATTATAAAAATTATTTAATTACATAAATTTCTTCCAACATTAGAAATTTTATTTTTGTCATATATGTCACTCATCTATAACATTTTAGTGCATTTTTAAAAAATGTGAATGTAAGTAGAGGAAGTTTTTGAATGTGTAATAAACCTCCAAATGTAATTTTATTGCAAACGCTTTTCACTAAATGTTAATAATTTTTAATTAAATTTCTTTTATAAGGTGAAATTAAAAACAAACACAGTATGTTTGAATATTATTTTATTAAATACAAAAAAATCTCTTGACTATTTAAAAAGGAAAACTATTACTGACCTTTAAAAAGAATTGTTTTTGTATATAATTGTCTTATAGAGTTCATATTATTTAAAGTATTTTTACAATAATGCTTAATACGGATAACAAAATAATGCTTAATTACAGCTCTAATTAGTTGGATGACATGATTATCCAGAGGATCATGATCAAACTGATGTAATTTCAATTGAGAAAATATATTTTCAATATTTAACATAGATAAAGCTTCCAATTCACATTGTATGTTTATTTTTCTGACATTTTTAAATTTTGAAAATGAGTGTAACATCACATTTCTTCTAAATACAGATTCACACACTTTACAAATCTTGTAAACATCATCTGATGGGTATATCAATTTACCCTGTGATTTAAAGGAAATCAAGGACAAATTATAGGGAGTAACTGCTTGTAATACATTTAAACATATTTCACATTTAATAAGTTGGTTTAATTTTTTTACTACAAATCCAGCAATATAATAAATTATATCACAAGAAAATTCATTAAGCAAGTCTAGTTTAAAATATATATCTTGCTCTTCTATCATTAAATCAGGACTTCTATTTAATATTGTTAATGAAGAATGAACAATATTATTTTGAGATGTTGACATATTAATAACATTAATAGGTGAATTGTGACTAGGTACACTTAAAATACTGATTTCAGTTAAAGGAATACAATTACCAGAAGATGAAGGTTTCAATTCGGCATTCACAAGCAATTTTTTATATGCTGCTTTGAATTGGTGAGCTGTTGGATTGTTATTACTGCCACCATGAAATCTTATTGATGAAAAGAAAAGTTCTAAATGATCTTGGCTGACCTTGTAAAATGGAAAATAAAATAATGGAGGATTTGCAGGACAGATTAATAATTCTGCTATATGCAATACACTCTGAATGTATACTTTAAATCCTAAAAATCCAATTTTCCTGTTGGAATCTAAAATTTTTGGACCGCCAACACTAACCCTCAAATTGGAAATATAATCATCAGCTTGCTTTAGAAATAATTTAATATTTTGCATATCAGATTGATTTAGAGCTTTTTTAAAACCATGTTGTTTATTAGATCTAGAATTTAAAATATCAAACAGAGTGTTAAAAATTCTTAAAAATTCTACTGTAGCTTCACTACCTTTAAAATTATTTAGTTTTAACTTGTTGTTGCAATATTCAATTGCATCTGCAACACTTTTACTCAACACTTGAGCAGCTAATTTGACCTTCATTTTCTGTTTGTGATAAGACATATGAGTAGCCCTTAATTTATTTCCCATATGTAATCCCTCTGATTCTTGAAGTTTATGTAATGAATCAATATATTTTCAATTTATAAGAGAATTATTAAAAACCAAGCTTTTTTTATCACCAAAAGTATTCCTTACAAGTTTCAACATATGTGAAGGATCAAAAAATATTGCAATTCTGAAATTTTCATCATCAGGATGTGGAAAAGTAGTTATAAGATTATTAATATCAAGTGAACAGCCAAGAATTTTTGCCATTGTCAATTTAGATGCTAATCCATCAAATGTCAGGGAAACAACAGTAGCACCAATGTTCTTTAAAAGGGAGAGAACATTTTGAATTAAATTAGCTTTTTGGTGACCATTAATCCCATTTGTAAGGAAGTAGCCTAGAGGTAATTTCCAGTTATCATTGACAGAAACCAAAAGAATAACAAATGCTTCTTTCGCTACAGGTAAAGAATCTTCATTTTCAGAAAGCCCCATATTAATGTAGCCATGAAATTCTTTACCATCATATTCAACATGCTGACGAATGGCCATTTCATCTATAATTAAAGAGAAATATAAAGGATATTTACTATTTTTAATTTTAGTATCCAATGCTTTAAAGCATTCTTTAGAAAATCCAGGATTTCCATCAATATGTTGATACCATTTTGATAAAGTACGTCGATGGGGAAGTGCCAAATTGAAGGTTTTTCTTACAAATTCATATGCTTTTGGTAAATAAAAATGCAAAGTCAGGGCAAAAGATCTTAATTGTTCTGAATAACTTTTAGGCAAATGCTGTTCTGTTACACTTGCAAGTTGACGAGTAAGAAATTCCTTATTAACAAGACTAACAGTCTCTAAAACATGTAGAACATCATCATCAATAAAATTGCGGTTTTTAAGTTCTTCAAGAAGCATATTTAAGTCACAAATTTTTTTTTTATAACGGCGTGTTTTTTGTTGGAGAATTTTTATGTTTTTATTTTTGGTTTTAATTATTTCATTCAGATTCTCTATTTTTTGTTTAGAAACTATTTTTGTAGGAGATAATTCCATTTTAGTATTTGTTACTGACATAGGAATTGCATCAACAACATTAGAAATACTTGGCACAGCTGTAGTTTCACTTCTATCCTTTATAGTTTCATTTGTAGACAGAATGGATTGATCTTCAATATTACTACTGTTTCGAGGTTTCCGAGGATTATATTTCTGAAGAATAAAAAATGGATCTACATTACAAATGTTAAAAAACTTCATCAGCATTCAGATAATTTTTTAATATTAAAACAAATATGTAGAAAAAGCAACTTTTGTAATGTTGTATTCACTCTGAATGCATGGCAAATAAAAATTATTTAATATTATGCATTGTTTTAAACAAAAAAAACTTAAAATATTTTAAAAATATCTACAAAAAAAGTAATAAAATTCTAATTTTACAAGAAAATTCTTTAGAATTAAAGGTATATTCTACCTTTTAAAAGATATTTTTTATTTCTCATTAGTAAAAAATATGAATTTTGAAAATATTTATATAACAATCTTACCTTCTGCAAATAGGGTGGGAATTCTTTAAATATAACTGGATAAGCATTATTTCTTAATCTGACACAAGAAAGAGATGTCCGATCTATCATTTCTTCAGGGAAATGTGCTGAACACAGTTTACTATGTTTGGAGGGAAGCCAATTTTGCCGACGTACAGCTTTGATCCAAATTTCTCTCCGTTGCTCATCTTTTGGAAAACTATTAAAAGAAATTAGAATACTAAAAAATGATATCTTTCCTTAAAAGTTACAGAATATAGTAAGAATGGAACTAAGTTCCTTGTGTATTACTATTTCATATAAATACTAAATGACAGAAAGACAAAATTGATTTAACTTGATATCTGTCATAGTTAAGCTTTCTATCCTATATACCAAAACCATATTCATATAAGCACTCAAATGATAAATTACCATTTTGTGTGAAATATTTCTAATGCTTAATTCCAAAATAAAGAAATATTATTAAATTTAACCAACACATTTATTACTAAATATTTTAATGACATAAATAATTGTGTTTTGGGGACAAAATATTATTTTAATATAAACTAACTTTAACAGGTAATGAGAAAACATACATGAAATAAATATAACATAGAATATAAAATCATAACAATTTGCTTATTCTTCACAAGAATTAACATTACCCACACAACCACAAATATCTATTAGATTTGCCTCACATCCTTGAGATATTCAAAATTTAAATGTACATTGATATTCTAAACTTGGATGCCCACTAGATATCATAAAATAATATCTAGACATTAACTTTTGGATATTGGAGTGATAGCTCACAGATATTTAAAACTCTTGCAAATTGAATATTCATATTTTGTAAAGGCTATACAACTGACAGAAATCTAGATATCTACATTTTGGATATTTTTAATATCAAGCACTGGGTGTCTACTCTACATTGATAAAAAAAAAATAAAAATAATAAAAAAAAAAAAAAAACTACTTAAAAAAAATTTATTTTACAATTTTTTGAAATCTTTTTATACCTATAATTCTGATATATATTTATATTAAAAATATATAGGTTACAGTAAACTAAAAACTGTTTTCATCACCAAGAATGATTAAATTTGTTTGATAAAGAAAGTATAATTATAAATTTATTATAATTATTTTTTCTTGTTTTGTCTACATACATTTTCTTGATAAAGATTTGTTATCAAAATTATTACTATTAATATTCTCAAATTTTCTTTTATTATAGTTAAAGTAGTTAAAATAATTTTAAAATTTTTAGTATAACTATAATTTTTTTAAATACAACATACAATGCAGACTAAATAAAACTCTTATTTCTTTTGCAAAATCCTGTTACATTAATTTATTCAATTACAATGTATCCATTGATGTATTCTTCAATGAGCTTTTGAAGACAACTTTTCAACACATTAAAAATTATTTCACATATTTCATAACAGTGAGGTAGAATCAAAATATGAACAATTTATTAAGCTTTTCATATAATCAATTGTCATAAAAAACAAATTATTCTTTACTTTTTCTAAAAAAGAAACATTCTATAAAAACTATAACAATTAAAATATTTATCTTAAATATATATTTTAAGCTATTTTTATAACCCTTTGCAAACTCAGGTTTGAGGAAGAGTAGATGAATATGCAAAAGTACTGTATATCAGTTCATGATAAAAAAATATTCCACATTGTAATTGAATTTAAGATTTTTTTAAATATTTTTAAGGTATCCAAGAAAAATCAACTGGATTATCAAAGGATTAGTAGAATTACGGTCCTTAATCAAAACACATTATATTCGTTTACATTAACTGATATATGAAGCTCAACAATTAATTAGAAAGAAAATTTATACATAAATTATATATTTTTTTACTTCCAAGTACTAAAATATCGATGTTCCATACATAAGGCTTAGAAAGCCTACATAGAGTTAATCATTGCTTTGTGATTTCATACATACAACATGAATTTCAATATTGTCTTAAACTAGAAACTACTTTAAAAATAATATAATTTAATTACTATTAAACAATATTTAATGTAATTTTTTGCAATTATTAATACATTAAGTAATAAAACGATAGCTAAGAAAACTACGAATAAACAATACTTAGGCAGAGCACAAAATTCTTCTTACCTGTGAAATGTTATTCCTTCCAATTTCTTGGTCCTTCTATTAGTGCATCCGTATGCTACACAACACCCCATTTCTACTTTTAAATTCAGATGAAGAAAATAATACAGCTTAAATATCAAAAGTTAAGAAATAAATTCATCACTTATGTAATAGAATACAAAATAAGCGCTTTTCTTATCTCACTAAGATGGCCGCACGGTTATAGTTGATACTTCATCGAAAGGGGGAAATTTCCTCTCCCCTACTCCTTTCTCTATGATGAAACCAACACCCTCTAGAATACAAGGCCTGAGCGCGTGAGTTAGGAGTCATCGGAAGAAGGCTTATTCACATTTTCGCCGTCGCTGATATATTGGCTAAAGAAGCAAAATTTGTGCGCGGTACCTTCAAATATCTTGTTTCTTTTCATAATTTAAGTAAAATATCACATTAAATTTAATAAAACTAAAATTATTTTTATTTTTTGAAATTAATTTTTGATTTGTTAAAGTAATTTTTTAAAATAACTTAACTGTTTGTTATTTAACGATAAAAGAATTTTGCTTTACTTGATATTTATTTTTTTATCAGAAAAAAAAATAGAATAGGAAATTTTAAACTTAATAAGAATAGGAAATTTTAAAATTGTTTACCCAGTTATTTTTCACTGAAACGGTGATATGTAAAACTTAATATTAGAATTTTAATATAACTAACAAACTCCATTTCCTTAATGCTAAAACAAGTAGTTATTTACACTGAAATTGAAATACGGCTTTAGGTCAAAAGTATTTATAATTTAAAAAAATATTGAATTTTTATATTATCTATCGTATTACAACTAGACACAATTGAAAATTTTCATTTATTGAAAAATAGTAAGACATAAAAAATTAGATTGTTTATCCTGCTGGTTATTTGTTAAGAAAATATTTCTATGATGTTGAACATTTGAATTTCAGTGTCACAATTAGATAAAATTGCATATTCTTGAATTTAAATAAATAAGTGAATAACGCAAAAAATAAAACACAAATTATATACAACAACAACAAATTAGAAATATAATTTCATATCTAATGTGTTATTTTTCCAATGCTTTTAATTTTCGTTTTCTTGTAGTTTTTTTGACATACCATTTTTATTGACCATAATTTTTCAAAAATATATTAGACGTCACACAAACAATTCGCCTTACTATGTCTTCAGGTATATGGCCAGAGAATCAAGTATCTACATCATTGTAAATTTCAAAGTTATTCATTAACAAAAATATTAATTGAGTTATAAATTTTCTTTGGTTAGATTCCTTAAGAAATTTACCTTCATAATCAGGTGACAATAATTTTTGGGCTATTATGAAAGAAAAACTTACAACTCTAATGACATCAGAATTAGGAAAGTGCAATCTTCCTCTATTTAAACCTGAAATTATTTTATAAGCATCTTCAACAGCTAACTCCTTGTCTATAACTAACTGTTCTCTGCATGACTCACATTTTAAATTTTTGCATATTGTATATACACAGTAACCTGCCATTTAACTAAAATTGGCATATATGTTTCTCTTTCAATATCATCTTTCTTGAAATGTAATTCGCAAACCTAAATAAAAATTTGATGTACTGATTTAAAATTAGGAATTTTTTTTTAATTTTCCATTTTTGCAACTTAATTATATAAGCCTCAATTTTGTTTCAAATAAATGTTTATTTCTCATCATTTCTATACCACAATTTTTTTAAAAGCAGACTATAAATTAATCTATATTGCATAAGAAAATTTATTAAGCTAATAACCCAGATAGCAAACAACGTCCATTGAAAATCCCTCGGACATCCAAAACATCCATATTTGATCCTCCGATGTCTTGGATGTGATTTGGACGTCCCCTGGATGTTCTTTGAGAAAGTC
>JAPDSC010000220.1:2218-14373 GCA_026290005.1 Latrodectus geometricus
ATATATATAATTCAAATTTTCAATTGCTTATAGAATATTTATTATTCATCCACTCAGTTCAAAACATTTTCTGAAATCTGTAGTGGATGACACTAAATGGTAATATGATTTTTTTTAAATATTAGCTCATTAATTTAATTTAATTAATTATAGTTTAATACAAGATAAAAATACACTTTTGTGTAGTGGTGCCATCTATTGGTATCAACAGTTACTAACTCTACATTTCTTACATTCTTAAATTTATTTATTTTTATTATGTTGTAAAAAAATTTATTATTTCCTTTGAAAATTCAACTTTGTGGTTTTAAAGAGATTAAGGAGAGAAATGGAAAGTGAGAATCTGAGAAAGAGAATTTTTTTTAATTTAAATAAATAAATGAAAATTATTTATTAAAAAAATTTTGCAATACAGTGGAACGGGAATGTGGACTTGCAATAGTAAAGTTAGTAGAATTATCATGTGTAAAATCATCATGTTTTTAGAGCGCATCTCCTAGAAACAATAAACTAAAAAAATAAACAGGATTACTGGCATTGACCTTTGCTTTTTTGCCAACGGACAACGCGAAAAGTAACAAAAATCAAAGATTTTTCGTTGACCTTGAGTAGAAATTCTCTAAAACTTTTTTATATACTTGTTTCTAGTAAACTAACTTTAATAACTATTATCCCTAACCACCAGTATAACAGTTTGTGCGTTCGATTTCCACCTCTAGCTTGTATGATGTGATAGTTTACAAACCACTTTAGGCTGGTTGTAAGATATAGTATCCCAGGTATGAAGAAAATGATCACTGAGTGACAACTGACAAATATTTTATAATTATGATAACAATTTGCAAAAGATTAACAATAATTGTGCCCTGTGATGAAATTTTGAAATCAATATGAAAATCTTAATGAAATACATTTTCTTATAACCAGGGGAGTATAAAAATTTGTACTTCCTTATGTTTAAAAATACCGTAATATTAATTCTTATGTCATGTAAATAATATTGAATATGAAATTATGTATCTACAACTAACGATTTGGACATATAAAAAGACCATATCAGGAAAAAGTTTTATATTCAATATAAACTTGAATCATGTAAAAGTCGACTACATTTATATCTTATACGTAATAAAGCATCATGAAGCATTTCAATATATATTGCAATGTTATGAAACATTTTATATAACATCTTGCTAAATATATCAGCTTTCACTGATGCCATTTAAATAATGGAAATAATTTAAATGGAATCTCCATTCATATATTTATAGGCACATTACTGACATACTTCATGCTTATTTATTACTGGAGAAAAACGTATGTATATACTCCAAAAAAACTTTATCTTTGAGAAGTATTTTTCATTAGAAAAAATTACTTATACATTTGCATACCGTTTTTTTTTAACCAGCATATCGAAATGAAGAAAAATAAAAAAACTTAAAAAAACCACTCCTGAAAGAATTCATAGCTTAAACGTGAAAATATTAAATTCTATAGTTCAACATATAGAAGTGGACATATTATAAAAGTATTTATGTAACAGATTCTCAAAACGATGACAAAATGAAATGCCACCAGTAGATCAGTTAAAAAAATGAAACGAGATGTAGAATTTTTTTAAAACTCACTTCTATTCGAAATTATAAAATAAGGAATTTAGAACTATTTTTGTTCGCTTTATAATGTATTTCTGACTGGAGACGTATTGAAAAACACAAAATTACATTTGCTGCGGAGGTAAAAACAAATTTTTTTTTAATAAAATCAGAAAAAATTAAATATTTTTTTTAAAAAAAAGAAAATAATAATCTCTATTTTCAACCAATATGACAAGCTTAAAAGGAGGAAACAACCAAATGCTTCATTCTTGAAATGAGAAAAATTCTGGAGTGAAATGTAATAAAAAAAAAAATTTTCTCCCATAGCATAAGCCTTATTAGGAAATTCACATAAGCTTAAATTGTGTTTCTAAATTAAAATTACAAACCCTGTCATCAAAGTTTCTAAATTAAAATACTTATATTTTAAAGTAGCCAAAAACTGAGACATCCTAATATCAATTTCGTCCATTCCATTAAACCATTCTCACTTCATGTCCAGAAGAAAATGTGATGAACAAATAGAAAATAAAGATCATATTATCTAGATTATTATATAAATTTATAGAAAACAATCTGCAATAAAAGTTACAAATCCAATTTTGCATCATTTAGAAATATGTATTGGCATTTTAATGCGTGCGTTTATTTGTGTGAACGCATTTCAATATCAAATATCAATTAACAGATATTCTCTGCTTAAGCTTCCTACTCCAGTAAGATTGAAGCCTGTCTTTCAGGTAAGCAATTCACGTGACTATTCTACCAGTACGAGCTTCCTAATCTCTTTAATCTATTGTTGGTTGATCCTTTTGATAGCTATTATTCAAATCTCAACTATCATTTACGGTAACGACGTGATTCTTCAGCTGGAATAATCTTCTAATCATCATCGATGTAATGCATTTACAGTTTTCCGATGTCTATCTCCTCTTCTGCTTTTCTTCGGATAATGAGGGGAAGTTAATTTAACAGATTAGTGGTTCATACAAACTCCTTACCCGAATGGATGAACTTTAGAGCCTCCTTCAGAACATTTCTCTAGACTTTAGGCTATCAGGAAATGCCATAAGTTGTACATAATATTGAATTCAATTTTGGTACCCTCTTAATTTTTATTTGTCATAATGTTATGTGTTTTTCAATTATTTCTAAGTTATATAAAAGTTATGCAAAGAAATTTTGTAACATTTCAATAAATTTGATAACCATAGAAATAATTTTAAAATAATTATTATTTCTTTCACATGACACAGAAAATGTTGCAAACATTTTCACAAAGGTTAAGAAAAGTAAAGGAAGAGATAACATTTTATTAATTGCTCTACTTTAAAACTATCATGAAACTTGTTGCTCCATTCTTATAAGTATGAGTACCTCAGTGATAAATGTGACAGTCATGAACACAAACTAATATTTGGTAGTCGTGGTTAACTAATATTTGTAGTTGGTGATTTCACTGAGTAATACGTTTTACGAATACATTTCAGAATCACTGTAAAAAATTTAAATCCAAGAAATATTTATACGAAATCCTGCTCTCGATATATTCTCTTTCGGGATACCAGGAAAACAGTAAAAGTCTTTTGTAAATTAGTAATGTTACACAAGCACCACACAATTGAAAGTATAAGACAGTATGTGTCACAAACAGCTTAATCCAAACATGTCATTTACTTAAAGTATATGATGTGTTTGGATACTCTATGTATTGAAAGTTAGAATCAGAATGAAGGAAACAACCAGTGCTTTAGATCGAAAAAAAATTCTTATTTGATATAAAAAAAAATATATATATATATATATATTTCTACTCAAAAAGTAAGAAACGTTTCTGTAATATAAATGTAGAAAAAATACTTTGTCTTCAAGAAATAAGACAAAGATATATTTTATCAAAATTATGAGTTCGTGATGTAATCAGAACTTCTTTCAAACCGCAGGGTTACCTCTCAGGATTTTCACATATTGTTTTTATCCTTTCACTACTTCAGACTTTTATGAAAACATTGATACTACACCTGAATAATATTAGCATAAACTTAACTCAACATATGTTTTTTTTCTGACAATATATGAAAAAATATTACCTGTTGGACCAAGTTTCTTAAGAAAATAGTTAACATCCAGTTTACAGGTTATCTTTTACAGAAAAATGGAAATACTTAAAACCGCATCCAAGTGATACTGGGTCAGAAAATTCCCGTATATTCTTTTCAAGTATATTCTACTTGAAAAGAATGCACGGGAATTTCGTTGTTTATCTCTTTCTTGCTTTCCATTCAAGTTTATTTCATTTACGTCTGTTATCTTTTTTTTTGGTTTTTGAAATATTAATTGAGAAATATCGAGTTGAGGAAAAAGAAATTCATTATTTTTTCATGTCTCATAAAGTACAGAGCAAGCAATTTTAGATTTACGCTTGTTAGAAAGATCACATTTCGCATATTTACTGTTTCTTATTTGGTTCATTCAGCTGTAAGGTATAGGTATTAAAAATGGAAGTCAACAAATAGATAACGCAGTGCATTCACAGTTTTCCTTTGATGAAGACGAAAATACAAGTCAGGCAGTTGAAAATCGGGAACGGTGTTTATAGTTCCGATACTGTAACAATCAATTATGTGTTGTCTTGGTTTCCTCGATTCCATTCAGGTATATTTGTTGTTAAAGTTATACTTCATGCACGTACATGGACAAAAATATAGATAAAATGACAAAAATTTCCGAAATTGACAAGCATGTTAGATGTTAAGAGGGTAAAGGTCAACCAATAAACAGTTTGAAATCATTTTCATAAAGCTAATTAAAAACATGTAAATAAAGCATTGAAGTTCCCGTAAAAATAATGTATTCTCCAAACTAATATATTTGCATTATTCTAGTTTAAATTAGATTTTATAATAATTTATAACTAAGAATTATTTGAAGTACAATAAGGATATTGTGGGAATCTGTCAGCAGTAGAATGCTATTTGTAAGAGATGTTTCACAATAAATCATGATATATTTAATATACCACCCGCGCATTTGAAATAAACTTCAATCCTTTGATATTTCCATTTTACGCTCTGAACTCTGATTAGTTTCAAGGTTCTCGCTTCGGATCAAATATATTTCATGCAACCATCCTTTCGTAGAACTTTAGCTCACCTATTTAGTTTACTGCTGTTGATCCTTTTAATTAATCCTGTTTAAATCTCAAGTATCCTTTAATAAACACTCCTAATCTTCTAATTAGAATTAGCAGATACGGACAAGTAGTTTTTGGGTTCTTATCACCATTTAGATGTTTTCCTCGTATTTAGTATATCACACATTCATTTCAATCTATGGCTTAAATAGCCAATTAATTTATAGCTCTATCATTTCAATCACTCGCGCTGAAGCGATAAAATTTATTTAAAATATATTAATGATTAAGAATTCAGACATTCAGTAAAATGTTTCATTCAATTTAAGAATATATATTTTTTGCAATTACTAATTTCCTTGAAAATTGTTCAAAAAAAAATTAGTTTTGCAATAAAATTATGAAGAAAGTAGAATTTTAAGAAACATTTGGGATTTCTAAAAATGAATCATTAATAAAAATAAATTTAAATATATAGGTCATAATTTAATATATGGTAAATAATGTTTTTCCTTTAAGAAATCTGTTGTAAAGTAAGAAATACTGAGATTTTGAGAACACTAAACACTGTCATTATTCAAGTACCGAATTGTTAAGATATTGCAAAGGTTTGCTAATTATAAAACCGTTAACAAGGCAACACATATTTTTAAATGAAAATTAAATATTCCAATGCAGAAGCCTTATTATTTTCTCGTTAGCCGCACTGTAGTTTAAACAAACCAGTTGCAAGCGCAATAGTTTCCTGAACTCATCACATCAAAGTATTTTTCTTCGAAGCCAACAGATACACATAAGTAATCATTTCTTTTGTTTTTAGTTAATATTTTTATCGCAACTTTTTATTCAGTTATTTTATATATTATTGTAATGAATTTCTATACAAAAAACATTTATGTAATTAAATGTCAAATAAAATTTATTATTTAAATTGCTAAATTTTGCAACCATATATGTATTTAAGGAAAGTGTTTTTGATAAAGGAAAACACCCTAATATATTGAATGAATGGGAAAATCGATAGAAAATTGTGAAGAAAAATTCAAAATCAGCAACAGAAGTAAGAAAATTTACGAAAAAAGACAAGATGACTACTAATTAATGAGTTCCTACATATAAATTATCCTTACCCCTGCTTAAATGTCTTCAGGTATTTCCTATTTTCTTGGACTAGGAGAAAACACCAAAGATCACACAAATTTCTTTTGATATGCAATAAATCTTTTGTGCTTTTTTATCTTTCATCAGCTACTGGTGCACACAAAAAGATGCACTGTTCTTCAATTTTCTTCGTTGATAATTATCGCATGGTTATAAAATTGTTATCAATTGTGGCACATTATATTCAAATTTAGAATCTCATTTTCATATTTAATATTCTCTTCTTCATAAACTAAAGAAAGTTTGGTACTTAGAATGTGAGTTTTGTTTCAGAAAGCATTTTCATTACTTATAAAGACAAAAATATTTAAATTAAGCGTTTACCAAATCGAAAATTTTGCGACAATGAATTAGCGAAATTTGACAATAACAGAATCCATCAGACCAAACATATGTATTTGGCGTCTCGACTTTTCCAAAGGTAGAGCCGTGTTTCTAAATTGACAAAACTCAAACAGTTTGCCATTTAGAAATATATATCACGAGTAAAAATTCGTTTAACACTCTTTTTATGAAACAATACACTGATACAAAATTAGACTAGAATCTCACGCTTTGAAAATATCATTTCTAAATCATGTTTGCTTAAATTTTATTCTGTGAAAATTTTAGTGTCTTCTTAATAATAAATAGAGTAGTTTTTAACATTTTTGTTTTTTAAACAAACGAATGATGATTGCTTTTAGACAAAATGTTATCCATATTTAATTTGTTTCGTTTGAAAAATTCTTCCCAGCAATCGTATTCGTGGCAAGTTGTGTTTATTTGATTTATATAAGTTTTCATATTATTTGTTGTTTTAGGATCTACGTGACAGAATTTTGGAAGAATCTAAAATTTTAATGCTATAAGCAACTCTAAAGTTAAGTTACTCTTAAAAGAACCAAATTTTTATTGCGTTACACTTTTGACTTCTTATCTTTGTAGGCTAGGCATTACTGAATTCAGCCAACCGTTAAGTTATTTCGAACTACGGTCAAATGACGAGGCTTGAAGTGGTCCATTCCTCGCTTACAAATATTGCCTCTTTTGTTCTTTGGGAATGCTTAGATTTAATCTTTATACTTTTGGAAACAATGTTAAAGATTTCCGTGTTTTATTTTGAACCGATTTCCGTTCCATGCTATATAATTCTCTGTTTCAATAAATGCCTTATTTTTATGATTGCAAAAACAAGGGTATAGTTTAAGTGTCTCTTATTTCATTACAAATAGTTGTACTATTTGTTTTAAAGTAAAACATTATTGCGAGCAATTAAAATCTTAATTGTGAGTGTAATTATGGATGCACAAATTCAAGAATGTTACAATGTAACTTCAATGATATTTCATCATTGTATTTCAACATAACCGGACTCATTGATCTCGTTCAAAAATGGTTTATTAAACCAATCAGAATGCAGAATAAACTACATTAGTATTAACAGCTTTGACAATTGTTTGCTCATTTTAGATTTGAATAATATTTTGATAAATCCCTTACCTTTAATTTATAAAATTATATCAAGGAATATATGAAAAGATATTTATTCATAAAATATTTGATACAACTATTACACTTATAAAGATTCGGGGTTTTTTTTCTCACATAGGGTGACATGTTTTAGTCCTTCAGAGAATCCCTTTTAAACTGTTAATCTTGATCTAATTAGCCCTTGTGTGAAAAATCTGACATTCGAGTTACAAACAAAGAAATCCCATTGATGAAAATCATCAAATTTGACTTCTATTTCTATTCCATATATTTTTCAATAATTAATACATAAAATACATTACAAAAAATACATTAAATACAATAAAATACAATAAACAGAAGAAGATTGAGATATCAAATCGTCAGCATTTGGCACAGGAAGTTTGAAGCGTAAACCATCACCAAAATATTGAATATATATTTTTTCACACTTATAATAAAAAATTGCATTGAAATTGATTTGTGAAATATTTTCTTACAAAAGAAAAAATTGTAACTTCACTCGATCGACATCACAATTTATACGAATCATGCAAAAGAGTCCGATCCTGCTGCAAGAAAAGTATTCATTTTTATTTGTGCGATTAATAGTAACATTAATGTAGTATGATTAATAGTATCATTTAAAAGTATTAAATTATTCATTTAAATTTAATACTTTTAATTTAAATGAATAATTTTAATTAAAATAATTTTAATTAATTTCAATTTTAATTTAAATTTAATACTTTTAATTTAAAATTATTCATTTTTAATATATTGTGTTGAATCAGTTTGTATTGGCGATATTTTAAGATTGAAGTTTAATTAAACATTTGCAGACGATTTTGTGGCATCAGTGAAAGAAACGGCAGTTATCAAAATTTTATGAGTCAGACATTCGAATCCCGAACCATCAGAATAGGAACGCTATTAATAAAATTATGCAATGCGCTACAAGTTTCCCATTAAGAATGCATAAGCAAATATTAAATAAACTCATTTTATTAGTAATTTGGCTATTTTCTTGGTTTCCTGATAGAATGCTGTATTTTATATTAATTTTTTATGTATAAAATTAATTGTGAAATATTTTGTTCGTATCAGTCTTTTCATTGAATATGTTTAGTTAATAAATTAATATAAAACAATTTTATTTTTTTGTCTTATTACATTTTTGCATACGTTTCTTTAATTGTATTATGGTGAAGTATGCAAGTTTCGCATGAACCAGTAGATTATAAATTAAAACTGTAACTTATGTATTCATAAAAATACATTTTGTGTCACACTGAAAATTAAACAAATATATTTCATATAATATATAGTTTTAAATTATTAAACCACATGACTATTGTCACCACCGCATTGTGATTTAATTCTTCATCATTTATATAAGCAGCAGCAGTTTAATAGAATGTTTAATGAACTGTATAATCAAAAAAAATTATATGTGAATCCAATTTATCCTTTAACATACCATTTATAAATCCATCAATCACAGTTGCTCAAAAAGTTATCAACTGTGGAAAAAACTGCTCTATATTCAATCAAAAACATCTTACTAGTGCTAAAGAATCATTCAATAGTTTTCCATTTCAAAACTGTGGGAAAAATATGTATAGTAGTTCTGATGAAAAAGTTTGTTTCGTGCAAAGATGGAGAAAAAAGTACTTTTGTGACTTTCATTCATTTATGCTGCTCAACAATCTTGAAAAATTCTGGGTTGTCTCTATCCTTTTTTTCTTTTTCTTTTCTTCTACCTCATTTGTGCTTTTTTCCTTCTGAGTCATCTCTGATGGGAAATATATTTCATCTCTTACAGCAGTCGCCAAAAGATTGCTCCAAAATTTGCTGAAAATGGCTTTTGGAGTTGAAAAATACTAAGATAAATTTTCTTTCTAATTTTTTTTTACTTCTATTGAAATTTTAGTTTGATTCTCATCTTGCAAGAAAGAAAAATTATACTTTTATCTTTCTTATGTATTTTTCCTTGTATGATTTCAATATTTGGCGAAAACATGGAAGCACTTAAGGATAAAAGCATGCTTGGTCGGAAAGCTTGGATATTAATAATTTTTTCCCTATGTAAGCATTACGTTTTCCATGTTCAATTTCCTTTTAATCTTTCAACATGGATTAAATTATATTTCACAGGACTCAGTTCCTTCCTTTCCTAAAATATTTAATATCTCCAAATGCTCCAGTAAATAAATAACAGTATTCCATTAGAGTATAGTTTATCTTTTTTCATTATAAGTTACCTATAATCTGCAATATGTTTAGCAAATAGTAAACACTACTGAACATACTTGTGCAGTTTGTTATTAGAAATATAAGTTTTGATTCGCCCAAATAGTTCTGCCAGAGTTGGTTATTTAGTATTTTATTGGCATAAATGACTAAAGAAAAATATCACTTCATTGCTAATTGAAATATTTGGTTTTCAGAAAAGATATCCATTATTTTTGCGAGAACTTCAAGACTTCCTTAACATGTTTTGGATTCTATTTGAATTAATGCCTTAAAACTGTCTTACAATAGACGATTATTAGTTCCTGGGCGATGCTACAATGATAATGTGTATGTCAGCATCAATCATTTTCTGCGATTTTATTGACAATTTTGATGAAGTCAGAGGTACAATTTTAACAACAAAAATACCTGATTCAAATCGATGCAACTAAGATTACAAGGAATTGTACAATGTCGAGACTGTACGCACCATCAACAATTCTAGCCATTTGACTTGCATTTTTGCATTTATCAAAGATGTACCGAATTTTTCTTTTTGATGACTTCTATTTTTTAAAACTCCGTAACACAAAATTTAATGGATCAAACAAATCGCAGTAAAAGAATATTTAATGTGAAATGTCACCTATCAAACTAGCTCAAATTTGAAAAATTTTTATAGATTAATAATTGATATTTTATGAGATATTGATCATTATAGTCATTTACTGAATTATCTTTATCCCCAAGCTAACATATTCAAGCCATTTACGTCAATAGCTTAATAACCAGAATATTTCATTTTTAAATGACCTGATTCTTTCATGTGCAAAAATAAACAGTTGTCTTTCGTTTCTACATGATACTATAAGAAAAGATTTCACCAAATACTGTGAGTTAAAGAAATCATATACGGCCGAATAACTGAATCACAACCACTTAAGTATGATTTCCAGGTACGAATCCAATCACTATCTAATAAGATGAGAAAGATATTACACTTTTGCAGGTGTGTCTGCTCATGTCAGCTTTTGGATATTTTTTTATCTTTTGCGGCAAGAGAATACGCTCCACTCTCAATAAAAAGTATGGAAGGCAAATATGCGATGGATGCTTAATGAAGTTTTGTAATAGCTTCCAGTTACGTTGCCAAGTTGACAACTAAATGATTTATGCTCAATCCATTTGTTCGGGAATTCAAATCCCACTTCGAGTGTGGATGCTGGTAATTGTTCAAATTCTATTTTAAACTATAATTTCATATTTAATTGTCCTTTGTCGACTCACTACTAGGCTGTCCTCTATGTCGAGTTAAAAAAATTATTTATCTTACAGAATTTCATAAAAATGCAAATATTGTTTTCAAGAATTAATATAATTTGTTTCCTAATTAAAATTTATTTTAATTTAAAGATTTTTCAATACTGGGACATTATATCAATGAATAATAACTCAGAAATACCCTCATCCTGGCTAAATACCTATTAAGAATGTTTACAATAATAATGAAACTCATTCTTACTGCATCATTGTTTTACTTCTTCATTTACCATGAAATATATAAAATCTGTTAGTCAGAATTTTACTGAATTCCTAATTATATATTCATAATAAATGACTACAATCTAGTTAAAATGCTACAAGCATTTTGCAACAAATCTTTGATTAAATTATTCTAATAATTGCTTCCATTAGATTTCCTGCCTTCATTAAAGAGGAGAAAAAATGCATTGTATTTAGAAAAGTTGCATTGTCGCAGAAAAATATACTTTAGTTTATGTGGATATTCATTAAGGGAAAAAAAACTCAGCGAATATTAATCATCAAAATCATTTGCATGATATTAGAAAAGCTACTTAATTGCAATTCCGAATAACGATGAAGAGTCAGAAAAAACGCATTTACATTTTTATGTTTCATTTAAGACTTCCCAAAGAACTTAATAAAACGTAAGATTAAGACATGTATGTAATGATGTCTTTCTTTCTAAAAAATAGTGAACTAACGGGGTTTTTTTCTTTAATTTAGGAAACAGAATAGGTATGCCCATCAATAGGGAAAGATAAAGGCATGCAAAATCAGCAAAGTGAATTACAATATTTTATTTAATAATGTGTGTTTATACGATTAGTAAATACAATTTTTTGTATCATGAAAATATTTATAGATTTAAAAGAAATCAAAGGTTAAACTTGCCAGTATTTTTTACAAGGTAAATGGGAAACATAGTGAAAACATACTTCGATTTTGAAAAAAATAAAGCAAATTTTCGCCGAAAGGCGAAGATGTGAATGGATAAGTATAGTTCTAGCAGTTCCAAAGGGAGATTTTAAACTCAGCTTTTGACTTTACAAATTATATATATTGACCTTATAGATATATATATGTATATATAATGACTTATCTTACCGTAAGATGTTTGCTTTTTCTTACCGTAAGATGCCGCTTGACAAGTATGTTAAATACCGTAAACTACAGAAACATAATTATATAAAAAATAAACCCTTAATTTTGTATTGAAACTTACTACTATTTATTAGTAATGAGAATTTCTTTAATTATTTAATATTTTT
>JAPDSC010000221.1:0-11737 GCA_026290005.1 Latrodectus geometricus
GAACCTGGGAGCACGAATGGTGAGACGTCATCTTTTCAGATGAATCCAGGTTCTGTGTACAGCATCATGATGGTCGCATCTGTGTTTGGCGGCATCGTGGTGAACGCACACTGGCAACGTGCATTCGTTATCGTCATACTGGCCCATCACCTGCCGTGATGTTATGGGGTGCCATTGGATACACGTCTCGGTCACCTCTTGTTTGCATTGACGGTGCTTTGAATAGTGCACGTTACATTTCTGGTGTGTTACGACCCGTGGCTCTACCCTTTATTCGAGCCCTGCGAAACCCTACGTTTCAGCAGGATAATGCCCGACCGCATGTTGCCGGTAATGTACGGACCTTCCTTGATACAGAACATGTTCGGCTGTTGCTCTGGCCAGCACGTTCTTCAGATCTTTCACCAATAGAAAACGTCTGATCAATGGTTGCCAAGCGACTGGCTCGTCACCAAACGCCAATCACTATGGTTGATAAACTGCGGCATCGTGTTGAAACTGCATGGGCGTCTGTAACCTGTACATGCAATCCAATCTCAGTTTGACTCACTGCCTAGGCATATAACTGCTGTTATTACTGCCAGAGGTGGTTGTTCTGGGTACTGATTTCTCAGGATCTATTCAGCCAAATCTTTTGAAAATTTAATCATTTGTTATTTCTAGTATGATATATTTGTCCAATAAATATAATTTTGTTATCTGCATTTCTTCCTCTTGTAGCAATTTTAATGGCCAGAAGTGTATAAAAACTTAAGGGTATATAAAAAATAGTGCAATCATTTTCTAAGCCTATATTCAAAAAGTATCAAGAAATAACGAGACTCTGTTCAAAAAAATTAAATTAATTTTGAATTAATTATGAATTAAATTACAAATGCAAGTTTTTCTTTTATGCGACAGCAATTTTTTCTCAGAGTTCATTAATCATATTGGTTGGTGGGTGATGGATTTTATATTTTTCTGTAATAAGTGAAAACATGTTTTCAAGTGGTAATAATGTTCTTTTCAGTGAAATAGTTGATTTCGTGTTATAATCAAGATCATTGAGAAAACACAAAACATTTACATTGGGGTATTATTTTGTCGAAATTATTTATCATATACACTATTGGCCATTAAAATGACCTTTTCAAAAAGAAATGTAAGTGACAAAAGGATATTTATCAAATAATTTTATAATTTTTAAAACAGTAAGGGATTAAATTTTCTACAAATTTGAGATAACAGGTTCTGATAAATCAACATCCATAACAACTCCTCTAGAAGTAATACTTTCATATGACTGAATATTGAGTCATACATTTATATGATTGATTAGTTAAGTACAGATACTCATGCAGTTTCAACAGGACGTCAAAATTCCCCTAATTTTGTAACTGGAGTATGATACCGAATAAGTCACTAAACAATCGATAATAAGATATTTTGTATTGGTGAGACTTTTGATCAACCAGTAACCAGTCATACTAAAGCAAAAAGAAAGGGGAAAAAAAGCAATCACTTTTTGATTCAAAGAAAGTCTATTTATTGTCAAGTGCATTTGATTGTGCATTATTCTGATAAAACACAGCACTTAAATAAATGGTAGAGGTAACAAGTTTAACACAAAAATTTCTAATGACTTGTTCAAATAGCCGTTGAGAAACAAAAAGCATGCAGTGGAACCCATATTATCTTTCTCGATTGTAGACCAATATGATGAAGTCGAATGCAGCATGGTAGCATGCATTATCTACAATGCATGAACGATGCTGTAAATAGAGATTTGTCTGAAAACACAGGCATTAAGCCATGTCTATGGCCATGCTTGTCATTATTTCATTAAAAGTGCACTTGTCTGTGATATATTAAGAGTAATTGAAGATTAAGTCATCAAAATGACAGCCGAAGCTGCTACAAACATCATCGAATTGTTCGATCTATCTTTTGATTCCTTGAAAGCAACCACATCTCTAGACTCAGATTTCGTGACATGATTGTACGATTCATCAAGGTAATATGAGTTATATGTCTCTTCTTAGATGTTAAAAACAAGTCTCTAAGATCAGCATGGTGTTACTATGGGCATTTTGAACAAATTAAGCCTATATTTTGCAGACAATCAAGACATCTGGGCATATTCGGGCAACAAAAGAGACAAAGTAAACTGCAATCCTGATTGCTTCATCTTGACACCTGTCAAAATTTAAAAACATGCTGGTGAGAAGCATTTTTCTGGCAATAGACATTAAAACACTTATAAAAATAATAATTTGAACATAATGTAAAAAAAAAAGCTTGGAATTTCCATGGATACATAAATGTAATTTTAGGAATGTAAGTGAATAATAATAATATAATATATTTAATTGAAATACTAAATATGCAAAGGTTTAATTTTAAAGCAGAAATAGATAGTTCAAGCAAATAATCTAATGGAATCATTATATTAATTAATCGACTTCATATTGCACGCAATCATTGCTAAAATTATTTTTCTAAATATTTAATATTTAACTATTTTACATAAATACGCACAAATTATATATTAATTTAAATGATATCAAGCTGAAATCTTTTCGCTTATTTCAACGTTTAAAAAATAATTAAGAATTTAATTTTATGTTGCAAAATTAATATTTATAATTTCATATTTTACAGCATAATTAATTGTTTTTACTTTTACAATGCTAATTTCTTAACAATTTATGAATTTTTTTGTATCAAATTGTTGGTGAATTTATAGCAAATTACTAACTTATGAAACCCTTTTACATGCACGATTTGATGCATGAAAATCTATACTAAGTTTATAAACTATAAATTTTAAGTTTTATATATAAAATATAAAGCATTTATTTTATGTATTAAATTCATTACAAAAGAGAAAAAAATTCTTTTTCAATAAGGAAATTCACCTGTTATTTATAATCGGATGCTACAAATTCAGCTTAATAATTGCTAAAAATTGAATTTTATCCAAATTTTATTCCAATATATAATTGAAATTTATCATTACCGGTATAAAACTGTTGATGTTGTCTAGCAGAGCTAGACAATCCCCATGAATCCGAAAATATCTAAAAAGTTTAAAAACAGTTGAGGATCCTGAAGTACTTAGTCTTTGGTAAAACCCAAGCAAACCAAAATATATGCAGGCGATGCTATGTCAATTGAACACCAGTGGCGCTCAGGGTATATTTTTTTGACAGTGTCAAAAAATATGAGGGCTATCATATGCACTCAGGAATCGCGAGAAAGAAGTTGGTAGGATCTCAGCCTAAATAAGAAAGATTCACCAGGGTTTTTTGCAAAATACCAAGAGTGGCTAGGAGAGGTTTCCGAAACTGTTCAAGTTTATTTTTGACAGTGAAGAAATCTCAACAAAGGTGAGTTCTCCACAATGACTGACATCATCCTCAGAAATTGATCTGGTCAAGGAGTCGGCTTTTCCATTCCCCTCAACCACAACTGGTGAAGGAATCCACTGAAAATGTATGGCATGATTAGAAGAAAGCTCCCCTTCAAGTCCTGTTGTTGCCTCATAGTGGGAAGAGGTGTTCTTGGGCAGAATGTCCGAAGTAAATAAGGAGTTTACTCCTGGTAGGGACATTTAAGACGTGAAGGCCATTCTATTATGCCCAGCTAAAACAGATAAGGACTCTGGGCTAAGCCAGTCTTCTCTCTCTGGTGCCACAATTGAATTCTCTTCTGGTTCATCAATTGAAGACGCTCATTTCTGTTTACATGAATCCGATTTCTTCTAACGCTATAAAACTGTTTTATATCTAATTGAATAATGCGTTATAAGTTCATTAGCATTTTTTTGTAAAATATTTGGAAGTAAAAATTATCATTCACATGAATTTATTTTCTATTCATTTATAAATAATTTTGGATTCTGTTTTAATAAATTTGTATTAATTCGCCCACATAAACAATTTTGACTATATAGTTAGCGTGACATACATAAGACATTTAATTAGCTTGTGTCGAGAAATTGGCCTATTTTTAAATACTTCGTATAAGAAACAGCTTCCAAATATTTAATAATAATTGAATACTTCAATTTGTAATCTTTCATTTAATTTGTATATATTTTAATATATATATTAATAAACATAAAATGTAATTTCTTCCTATATTTTATGTATTTTACATGACTTCAAGAAAAGTGGCCATGTAAAGTTCTGTGTTTCTGTTTATCTCCCAATTTTTTTCAATTTTTCCACTTTAGGTATCAGGTTACTGTAATCTGGAATGATGGCCAATGATTAATTTAACTGTTTAATTTGGCATAAAACATAATGAAAATTTTATCATGAAAATAATTGCAAAAAAAGAAAAAAAAATCACTATTTCAAAATATTTCAAATAATATATGAATAAATCTTAAACATCATGTATTGATGCGAAGAAATATATACAATTAATCAACGTCAAAAGTAATGACTATCAAATATGTTTGACACGGATTGTAATAGTTTTCAGTTCAATGTCAAGTTATTTAAAACTTGCTTCTTATGTAAAAGAACGAAATTTTATATAGTATATATCAGGGGTGGCCAAGACGTCGACTGGTAGACCGTGAAGACATTTTAGGTAGTCCCCGCGACCATCCCGATAATGACCTCGGATTAAAACCTAAAACGGTCATGATGAACAAGATTAAAACATTCAATAAATTTATAGAAAGGTATGCATCTCAATTAAGAAAACATGAGAAACTTCAAAAATATGGAGGAAGAGTGCATCAATAATCCAAGCCGAAACTTCGAAGATTTCGCTTAATACTTACTTGTCGTTATTGAAGAATTTGAAAGAAGATTCACTGACTTAATTAAGTTGAAAGAAATACTCAATTTTATGATATTTCCATTTAAATGAAAATGTCAACATTGATGGAGTATCTGAAAAAATAGGACATTTAATAGGTATCACATCAGTCACGGTCGAGGAAGAAATTATTAAATTAAGATGCGATATATTTCGTAAATCCAGAGTATATTTTGCGATACTGATTTTCGGAAATTATTTTCTGAGGAAACATTTCCAAATATTTACAAACTGGTTTTGTATTTGAAATCATACTTTGGATCGAGGTATATTTGCGAATCTGCTTTTTCAACCATGAACAAAAAACAAACACTGGTCGCATTTAACCGATGAACATTTAATTTCGTGTTTATGCATTACAATAAGCTCGTATCAGCCACAATATGATAAACTTGTCGCAGATATACAGTTTCAAATTTCAACTAAACGAAGTGAATAGGGTGGTCAGTTTTTGATATATGAATATTTTGATTATTTTCATCAGTAAATTTTTATTTTGTAAGTATTAAGTATTTTTTAGAAAAATTACATAATTTACTATATTTTCTTGTTACCGAAAATAATTTACGTTAATTTAGCTCTGCCATTGGTAGACCGCCTTCGATTTTTTAAATGTGGAGTAGACCCCGAATCCCAAAAGTTTGGCCACCCCTGGTATATATCTTTATAAAAATAACTTAAAGAAATGCTATTAGAAATCTTTGTCCTCAATAATTCGATTTCTTTCAATTTCAGAAATATATAACTATTAAACTAAGAAAAAATCTTTTTTTCTAATGTCTTGATATTTTAAGGAGCTTAAATTCGCTGACATAAAATTAATCTTTAAATTGATCTTAGAGCTTAATTTCAAAATAAAATTAGGCTTAAAAATAAATTTAAAAATAATTAAGCTTTTTTAATTATTTCAGGAAACAAATTATAAATTTATTATTCAAGAAGCTACGAGGTAAAACAAAAGTAACAAGTTATTTTAAGTAATTAAGAAATTCTAGCTAACATGATAATTTTTTACCATGTCCAAAGTCTGGAGTCTTTGGACTTATCTAAGTAGATTAGCATATTCTTAGAAGATTAGTTTCTTTTTACATATCCTGGGAGAGAATACGTCAGCATCACATGCAAGGTTTGATTAAAAATTAATTTCCAAGAATTCAATGTAAAAGTTGAAACATTGTTTAGAATAGAGTTTAATTGTTTTGTCTTTAAGCACATACGATCATATATGCGTGGGGAAGAGGAAATTTCTTTTCATCTAAAAATTAAAACAGTTATATGATTATGATACACTCATTTAAGCTTACTCAAAAGATTTAAATGCAATTACTTGATTATAGATGCAATATCATATGTTGTTTAATTGATTCTAACTGTAATGTATTAAAGAGTATACTATTTAATTTACAATAACTTAAGTTTTGTTTGTTTTTCTTCACATTTCAGAAACAAGAAAAACTGAATTTTTTTTTCACTTTTTATAATTTATATCATTTAAGAATTAATTAATTTAAATAGAACACAGTACATTACCGAGCAACATTCATTCAAATAATTTAATTTTCATCCACCAAAATTTAATGGGAATTTTTATCAATTACGAAAATTAATATAATAATAATGAACAAATGAGGAGATACATTAATTTTAATCGAATATTCAATTAGCAATAAAAATATTACTTTAATTTTATGTGATACTTCTACATCAATAAAACAGCAGTTTCATAGTTTTTAATGAAACTCGTATGTGTAGTATTTTCTTGCCATTTAAAATTCACAACAACTGAAAAAATTAAATCGAAAAACATACCATTTTTCCAGTACTTATTCATTATGTGATTTTATATTTTGCATTTGTTTTAAGGAAATATTTTCCTTTAAAACACACACACAAATGCCTCAGTAAATATCTACAAATTCTTTTACTCTTATCAAATTTGAAATTAAATACGGACTACAACTATTAGCTTTCAATAAAAATATTAATGTATATAAAAAATTTTATCACTTTATCAGCAAAAAAATGTAATGAAAAATATAAACATTTGTTTAATTTTATTTACATTACTTTTTGATTGTTGAAGATAGTTTTTGTGCATAATATTTAACCTAAAGAATGTTTTTCTACGTGTAAACTAATTTTAAATTTGAGTCAATATCAAACATGAAACTTAAACAAATCGTGTATAAACAAATAAAGTAAAACTGACTGTACATTTTATTGTTACAACTACTTCTTAATTTAAATAAAACAAAAGATCTCTAATTAATATAAAAGATTTACATAAATTTCAAGTAGAAGTTAATTATTTAAATTGATAAATGCAGTTTATATTAAGTTACATTAATTTAATTAAATCGTATTAAATTTATTTCAAAATAGTAATGAAAAGCTTGAATTTTTAAAAAGCTGTAGCAGCTTTTTTCTAATAAAATAGTGTTCAATTCTATTAGTTGCATTAAAAATTTAATAATAGAAGTAAATACTTTTTGCTTAAATACTTTTCTTTAATTTTCAATGACGTTTCTAAAGATTTTTTTTAATTGAATGTTATTCCTATTGGTGAATACTTCCCATTGATTTGAAAACTTGAAACTAATTATGTAGAAGATAAGATATCCTTACGCACGCACGCTGGCACCCACATATACACACGACATACATTCGTTTTTAATTAATTTCCCTAAATTTTAATATTTTAAAGCCATTTCAATCAATAGCTTGATTGCCTTTAGGTTAATTAGTACTAAAGTCATGTTTCACTGGGCTAATGTTATTTATAAAATACATGCTCTGTATATTAACTTCATGAGAAAAGAGTATATACGGATTGTTTTTATATGAGGATTTTTTACCATATGTTAGATATTCTCCTATTTATGTTTTACTATTTCTTATGTTGTATCAGAATATGATGCACCAATCGCATGAAAAATGTTGATTTTTAACAGAGAAATTTAGGAGGGTTCAACTACAAATAGAATAAAATAATAAGTATAAATGAATAATAAAACAGTATATATATATATATATATATAGTTATATTAATATATGTAATAATAAGCAAGAAAAATTGATTTTTTAATATACAATCAATCCGATATAACAATTTATTATTGAGACTTATTTTAAGATATGTGATGCATGATTAGATGGTACTTTAAAAATAAATATTATTCACATTGTTCTATGAATCATTGATTTAAAATAATAATACAAGTAACAGAGTGTTGTGAAATAATATTTGTATACCTTGAATTTGGAGTCATTCGAAGTTATCTCAAACTTTACTTAGATAAGATTATCATTTCTTCCCTAATATCTTAAAAGAAATATTAAGCGAATTTACCCTATTTTCTAAAAGTATACCCAAACATTTTATTCAAGCTAAGAATACACTATAAAAGAATCAGAACAGTAAAATAAATTCAGACGTAAGATAAAAATTCTAAATTCATGAAGAGAAAATAAACACTAATGTGTGTTAATCATAACCTTTTATAACAGTGATAATTAAATATAAGCATGTATAAAATGTTTTGGGATTATAAAATTTAATTATTAATATCATAATAGAGATCACCCCTAAAATATGAAGGTCAATTTTATGCTGACTAATATTAGTTTGGGGAAAAATAAATTCATTATTTTTACGTGAACTTTATGTAACTTCTTTTGGATTCGCTTTGTAAAAAGGTTTAAAACAGCTTTCATGTAGATTTTTAGGTCTTGTGCGAAGCTACGATTGCTGACATGTTGTCAAGCTTGATAATTTTTGATATTTTATAGACATTCTCGACGATGTTGTATCCTTGCGAGGTGCATTTTTAACATGCAAATACCCAAACGGAATCGACGAAACTAAAATTGTGCGTAACTGGTTGTTACAGTCTTATATAGGACGATAAACACCTTTCACAATTTTAGCCACCCGGCTATCTTTTTCACCGTTACAAGAGAAAAAAGAAAATGTATTGAATTTTCTGTTTGTTGTCTTCCATTTTAAAAACCTTGTACTCATAACTGAATTAATTAAACAAAAAACCGCAACAGAATACTTTAGTGTCAAATGTCACCTTTCCAACGAGCATCTGAAATTGTGTGATATATACATCACGATCACTACAGATGTCTTCCGAAAAAATAATGGATTACTTTTTCCCCAAACTTATATATTTAATAATTTTATTCAAATTTCTAAGTATTAAAATAATCAGAAGATTAAAATGATTTACTCAGAAGCATAGCAAAAAGATTCGATTTTTTATTAATGAAATTAAATACTAATGAAATGTTTTTCTTCGTATTTATTTTTATTTATGTTTATTTGTGTATTTTTATGATTTATTTATTATATACATATACAACAACTTTGAGTCTCTCAAATTCTATTTCTCATAAAGAGAAAATCACTCCCAAATCATGCTTTTTGTACTGTTTGTATAACGTATAAAATGAGATACTGAAAAAATATTCCAAAGAAATTAGATACTCCAGAGTACTTAGGTAATAAGTATTAGTTTTCATAGTTCAAATATTTATCTTAGATTTATCATTATTTATATCACTTAGCTTTAGTTACAAACTTCTGATGGTACATATAATAAATTATCTAAGGTTAATGGAAAAATTTCTTTTTCTTTTAATCAATAAAATGAATTTTTCACTTTTCAGTCTTTATATCCTTATCTTCAGTTTTCAAAAAAAAAAAAAAAAAATACAGGTTACACTATTTAAGGTACTATGGACTTTAATTGACATTAACTAAGCAAGACATCTCAAATTGAAATAAATTATTAAAACATTATCTGTTACATTAAATTATGTATTTAATAAAATTTAAGTTTAAAAATATTTGAGAAATAAATATTAAATTAATGTATATTTAGAAATAACAAAATAAATGTGAAATTTTATAATGATTTTTATTGCATTGAAATTTTTTAGCTTAAAGTGCTTTATGTAACAAGAATTGTTACGAATTTTAATTAATACTTTTTTGATTTTTCATCCAAATATTTTCCTAACGTTTCTATTTAATTTTTGTGGAAATAAACAAATTCTATTGAACGATAGTTACTTTACGACATTACATAAATTCTTTCAACCTAGGTCAGATGTTAAATACATTAAAGATCATATTTGCATTTCCTTTTGTAATTCAAATCACTTTAGAGCTTGCATTTAATTGCATTGCTTAAGTAACCTTAAAATGTTGTTCTATGTGTAATATAGTCAAGGCATGCTCTTTTGATTTAAATAATACAAATACTAATTTTTGGAAACAGACATTTTGGTGAAAAGCAAATTACAATAAAAAAAGTTCTAAAATTTATTCTACATATATTGAAATGGAATACTTAGATATATTATTAATTTCATTATTATTTGCTTCAGTTAGGGAAGAAATTAATCGTATGTACTGAATATTAACTAGTGGATTGAAAGTTTTTTAATATTATAGAATTTAAGCATAGCAACCAAAAACAGCTTTGCTTTTCTAAATGATAAAATAATTCGTAATTATACGAAATTTGAAATTATATAAGAAGTAAATATTCAACTACATTTACTTGAAAAGTAGTAATTTTGTTCGAAAAAGTTATTAAAGTAATTTAAACATGATATTTTATTCCATTTCGTTAGCGATGGAAATATTTATAAGATTATATAATAGCTCTGGTCCTTAGAAATTGATTGTAGAAAATCTGTTATTTTTCTGAAAATATGTTACTCAAATTACTCAAAGAAATTAATTTATAGTAACTAAACTTAATATATTTGTTAAATCTTCCCATCTAGGTCTATGGATAGATTATGCTTATTCATTGTCTACCAATAAGTATTTGGACAACTGTGATAGAAAAGAAAAACTAACTTTATTCAAAATCAATAGTTGGTAGAGCCCTCACGAGAATCAATTACAGCCTAAACCCTCCGGGACATACTTTCCCCAAGTCTTTGTATTACAGTTAGTGGTGTTATCTTTCACTTGGCTTGGAGTAGACATATAAGTTACTTCACCGATTTTGGACCGGTAGTGCACCCCTTAATTCTGTGATCCAACTCATCCCAGAGGTTCTAGATAGGGTTCAGGTCTATACTCTGGGTAACCCAGTTCATTCGATGAACACCATTGGCACCATATCAAGCCTTGGTTAACCTCGAAACATGACAACGGGCATTGTCGTCCTGAAAGTAACAGGGGTCCGAACCGTAAAACTACCACAACGTAGGAAACACATTGTCATTCGAAATGGAGCAGTAGGTATCGGCGCCTGCCGAATCGGGGCACATTCCGACAATCACCACTCACCTTCCACGTCTTAATTACATAGGCCACAATCGAATTTGTGTACTTCTGATAGCTAGATGTGTCCCTTTATGATCGGTCACATTTGTGATACCGATAATTATACCTTTGTCGAAATCAGAGAGCTCTGAACTGCGCGGCATCTTGCATGCGAAGCAGTTTCCTATGTGGTATACACCGGCGGAGACAGTGACGTACCTCAGGATCACTGATATCATCATTTTGCATAGGCGTCCAAATACTAATTGGTAGACAGTGTTGAATGGGAGTTTTCCTGTTCTATCTCAGTCACTGTTGAAGATATATGAAAAGTGTTATTCTCTTTCTTTTAAGTCTTATATTTTTAAATTCTCTTTTCTTTTTTCATTGTGAGAAACGCAAATGCAATCAATAATCTATGAAATATTATCTTGGAAAACGAAAGTTTTCAAAAAGGCTTTACCATTACTTGCACTCAGTTTCACTTTTCACTACTTATCATCAAGTTCATCTCATCTTAGAGTGGTGTTATAGCTGAGCAATTTGGTCTGAAATAGTCAATGTTTAATCTCAGCCTACTGTTGAATAAAAGGAGATAAATGTTGAATCTGTTTTTTTCGCAAGAAAATT
>JAPDSC010000227.1:0-24052 GCA_026290005.1 Latrodectus geometricus
CAGTAGGTATTAAAACGCTGTTTTAAACATTTTATTTCTGCAGCAAACAAAAGTCTGAGTGACAAAATAAACAAAAAATTTACAAAATTATTCACAATTTGCTCAAAGAGATTAAATATTTACACCTAATATTACAGTCAAGTATGATATGTCCTTACATTTTTAATTTATTGTGTATACCTCCTTTTTTACTTCAGACCCTCTCAAGCACCTTCTAGCAATCCGTCCTCACCTCAGAACCCTCGTCGCTCCTTGTCTTACATGTCACCAACAACAGCCCGCAAGTGTCACCAACAGTCCTCTTCGCCACCTACTACCGGCCGTCCTCTGCTGCCAACACCTTGTAGCGACGACTCCTCCACATCCAGCTTGCCGGATACCGTGGACAGACGTGTCTCCAGAGACAGCTGCTCTTCGGAAGATGAGGCTTCTGATGAGGAGAGATACAAGAGAGCGTCCAGGAGGAAGCCGGACAGAAGGGAACTCATCTTCAAAGACACTGTGCCTTCTTCCTGGAAATACTCTCCCGGTGTGGCTAGGAAGGAGTACCAACAGCCAACCGTCGCATTTGGCACTGGTCATCAGAGAAGAGCTGGGGAGAGTCACAGTAATAGTAGACTACCAGCATTGACACCCAGATCGGAAGGCAAGCAGCCACCAAAAGTATGATTAATCTATTTCAATAATATTCATTATATTCGAAGGACACATATTAAAATTTTTCTAATTAAAATCATCAAAGACAAATCCAAGTTTCCCTATATTAAAATACCAACACTTTCTAGAGTCTTTTATTCCATATGGATAAGATTTTATGTATCACAATCATTAAGTTTTTAATTGAAATTTTAGTTCATAAGCAATTTAAAATTAAACAAAATTTTCACTCGCTCTGATACATATATGGTGGAATCATGAATTGTTCAGCAAAAAGGATACCAAATTCGCTCATTTTTCTCTTCCTTTGTTCCTTCCCCAATTATAGCATTATATTACAAGGAACTAGTTTTGGCACGTGCATCATGTCGGAACAACTGATTGAATTAAACAAATCAATCGAGATCAACAAATCAACAGATTAATCCTTTAAGGTTAATTTATTGATTTGTTAGGTTTTAATCTAACTGATTAACATCAAAAGTCCGCAAAATTTTCAGAGCAATTTTTAGAGTCAAAGATTCCTTGTTCGATTCCAGGCACTATTGAATTTCGGAAGAAGAGATGTTGTGTTTTCACTTTCAATATCATATCTGTTGGGGAGGTTTTTAGGAATTTTCCAGATTTTCTTCTACTGCGACATTTGAATACAGATTAAAAAAAGCCTTTCAAGAAGATAATAATACGTGATGAATGTGGAAAAGAGATTTATAATAATTCTTATTTGCGATGTCCATTACAGTTTATTAATCGTACACAATTCAGAAACATTTCGTAGAATGTTTTATTTCATTCAATTAAATTTTTTTACGTACGCAGACTTTTTTTATACATGAAGATTTTTCTCACATTAAATTTTACTTCTGTTGTCTGTAATTTTAATTTTCTATTTTTATTGTATATAGTTTTTATTCCTTCATTTTCATTATTAAATTTAATATTTTCACCTATGAAAATAGCAAAATCAGCATTCAATGAATATTTCCAGGAATATTTATTATGTAAGCTTTTATTCATTTAACCAAATCTAAATTTTTTCATTTCAGGTTGGAAAAGTGTCTCCCCGTCCTCACTATCCGTCGAACTGGAATGAGCCTCGTTCTCAAAGCTCGGAGGATTTGTTCCAGACTCCTTCCTCGGGACCTGCTCAGCCCAGGGGGCTGGTCTTCCATTCCCGTGGCCCCTCTCCTGTCAACATCAAGGGCAGAAGCGCCGAGAAGATTCTCGCTGAAGGACATTTCCGTAGAAACGACCCCAAGAGGCATTCTTCTCCCCGCATCAACCACAAGCCAGATATGAAAATGAAGCTATCGCCACCCAAATTCCTTCCAACCCGGTCGCCCCTGCCTCCAAGCACCCCACAGAGCAGGCGTATGTTTTGGTCACCGGAGAGGCAGCAAAGGCAGCCCCTCGTACGCAAGAATTCGGCTCCCAATCCGGACAGCTTCTCATCTCCAGTGATAGAGAAACTCCTGCAGAATAGCAACCTCTGCTCAGACAGGAATTTCGTGATGAAGATTGAGCAGCTCATCGCCGAATTTCAGGCCAAGACCAAGTTCGATCAACAAGATACGTACGATGCCGTACACTACCATTCCTTACCTGTTCACTTGGAACATAAATCGAATTCCAAACCCGTCCATCTCTACCCTAGGAGATCTCCCGTTGAAAGCAGTCATGGTGGTAAATCACCATCAAAGATTCCATTGCCAGTATGGAATTTCAAATGTCATTCCTAAGTCATTAACTGTTTTTCTGAAGATCGTTATAACTTTGATCTTAATACTCTGTTTTTTAGTGTGAAAATAAAGACTGATCCTGACTATGTTTAGCCCAATGTAAATGAAAATTTCTGGTTCCTTTTCATTTGTGCGAAATTAAATGAAAGTGGTGTTATTGAATTTCAAATAGGTATATTTATAAAAAGATATGACATTAATTACTAAACATTAAAATTAAGGCAAATATTTTATAAATGTCATTTTTAATCGCAAAAAAAATTGTCTATGTCAATATATGTTTATTTATCCTTTATTGTTGATAACATGTGTATGTACTACACAAAAATTCTATAATGGTGTCTTTGTTCTATAAGCTGTCTTTCAAAATTCTCTGTGGGCTCCTAAATTTGATTTCTATGGGCAAACTACCCAGCTAATAAATGTGTCCTTTGTAAAGAAGAAATATAAAGAGCATTGAGAACATTTTTAAAAGTGTATGTCTTAGTGAAAGAGCTTTTTTTCAACTACAAGAGACAAAAGACTGATATTAAATGCTATAATATTTCATTTCTAATCGAAGAAATTCGAATATTTAGAGACTTATAAGTATTTATTCATCTTTAAATAATTGCATTTATAGAACTGCGTTGAAAAGTTCAATTTATTGATGTTTTCGTTTTAATGAAGTATTTCCTAAGAGATGTAAAAACATGTAAGTCAAAGGATTTCAAGTTTTTCAATTTACATTACTTTAATCAAGTCCATAATCAAGCGTAAAAATAACACAAGAAAATGAAGTGACCTGTGCTATTCATAAACAATAGAAAGAATGCCTTGTTAGCAAATATTAATGCATAATTTTATGATAGATTAAGATATATACTTGTTGATATTAAAAGAATATGTATTTTTTATGGAAACTATCAATTATTATAGATTTTTTCCCTCTTATTTTGTATGCCTATTGTTGTAACCCAATGTCAAATGCCTTTGCAAAACTAATCAATTTGTTAAAAATATAATGCAATTTTTGTGTTTACTAAGATTTTTTGTAACTAAGCAAATGTAAGATTAGTAGCGACTGCTGGCTAGTCAACTACTAAATATACAGATAGTATATGTGAATGTATAAATGATGAATGGTATGATGAAAAAATATATTGTTAAAAAACTTATTTTATATTTATCAAATCCATAATCAAGCAGCAAATCTGTTTTGTATTATAAATATCAATTTCGTATAAATGCGAAAATATATGTAATTTGTATGTTTCTAATTTTTTTTAAAAAAAATAATAATATAATATTTTATTCTAATCGTTGAAAATCAGAGAAATTGGTTATTTTCGAAATCTGGGATATGAAATTTTTAGCAATTTTAAGATTTTACCAATAAGACTGACAATAATATGTGGCTTATATTATATAAATAACATAAATGTTTTGAAAAATGCAACTGTATAGTATTTTTATGAGCATTAACGGTACTTGAAGAAAATATTAATACATTTACAAATTAAAGAAATGCAGGTTTATTAACATAGTTTATAATTTCTTAACTATTGTCTATTCGTAAAATATATTTTTGCAAATTGTTTGTTCTTTCTTTACTTTGTAATGTATAATTGTGTATCTTGCTCTTAACTTTTTATTTAAAAAAATTGTTGGAATATGTGGAAATGAGAGATTTCAGTTTTA
Source organism: Latrodectus geometricus (assembly GCA_026290005.1). NCBI lineage: Eukaryota > Metazoa > Arthropoda > Arachnida > Araneae > Theridiidae > Latrodectus > Latrodectus geometricus. The sequence goes on from JAPDSC010000227.1 coordinate 4,077, forward strand.
AGGGTTTTATTTGTAGATGAAATTACTTAAAGTAAAATTGTATTTATGAAAACTTATTTTTCGTTTGTTTATGAAAATTGTTCTCTTAAAATAGTTTATATATTAGATTATTACTATAAAACTTACTTTTTATTCCTTTTTCATTTCAGTATATTATGGAATATGCATATTTTTATAAGGTATAAATGAGTGCCAAAAATATTTGAAAATTAATTTTCAGATTGTAATTATTACTGTGAAATCAATATCTAAGCTTCTAATAGAAATATATTTTTTATGTTCTATCTTTTGCATTTAAAATTATTCTGACAATCATTAAACGCTCATTCTCCCACGAATACCTGTTATTGATTTAAAATTATTAGAATTATGTAAACATATGCTCCTTCAGAAATGCTTCATATGTTAGGCTATTTAACAAAATATTTTATGTGTTTTGTTTATATTTTGTCTTTACACATTTTGAAATAAATAATTTAATAATTATTATATTTTTTATAAGATTTCGTGAAGCTGTATTATCAATTTTACGTAAAATTTTCATTGTACTTCTAAGTAAAATAGACTCTTCCGATTTTCCCGGACTGATAAAATTTGTCGCCAAGAAATGGTGCCGCATTCAGCAGGTGATGTTGAAAGCTGGTCTAGACTTCATATTTATGTACATTAAAATTCCATGTTTCTACATTGTGCATCTGGTTTAGTACCAGAGTGTTTCGTGATCATAATGGAAACGATAAAAATTGAAATTCGGGAAAACATAAAATTCTGTTTATAGCTTATGAAAATAGCTGGCAAACTCTGCAAATGATGTAATATTTTTATGGAAATAATACTTTAAATCACATTCTAAAGCTAAATTTAAAAAATCGACAGCTATGATTCGTGGATAATTCTGTAGAACATAATAAAACATTCGAGGCAGCAAAGATACAACAAATCAAGTACTGACAAAATAAAGTGGTCGGTGTTTGCCTTCTGCACTCAGGGAATTTTTCGATATTAAATGGGTTTAATCGTATCTAACATTTTTATTATGAAGATATTTAAATATTAAACTAGCATCATTATATATATATATATATATATAAAAGAATGACTGCATTTGTGATTTAGTGATTTACTCAATTTTGCTGACAAGAGGAAGAGATAGACTCCTAATCATGTTTACGAAAGGTTCTATAAATAATGAATGGAAAGCAGCAAATACAAACAAAATGTCATTTTGTGTGGTCAGATAAGAGTGCAGTCGTCAGCCTTTTTATGTTAGTAATTAAATAAAATAAAAATACTCAGTTCATTCAAAAAACAGTTTTCTACTATTTGGTAATTTTTATCGCCGTTTTTTGCGCCATTTTGTCAAATTATTTATTATCTACTGCTACTGACAAAAATTAATATAAATCCAACTATTAGAAATAATCTTATGTTTTTTCTATTTGAAAAATCCTTATCTTCAATTACTTTTTCATCACTTATTTCAAAGGTTGTTAGCTGAACCAATATCAAAGTTATGCAAGATTTTTGAGTGCGTGTAAAATAGGGTTCTCCAAACTCTTTATGGGCATAATAAAATAAATTTTGCGTCTGATAACATCAAATTATATGTATTTTATAGTAAAACCTTCAGTGTAAAATATTCTATGTAACATAATTTTTTTTGTTAATCTTTTCTTGCATCTTACTGAAAATTACACAAATATCACGCTGGCAATAAAATGGGTGTAAAACAATAAATATTGCTCATCAAAGTACTACTTCCATTATTTACTACTTTTGATTTTTCTTGAATCCAAGCTGGTGTATACACCGAATCGATTAGCTTCTGACTTTAAAAAGTATATCTTTAAAAGTTTAAAAGAAATCATTTTAACCACTGTTTCTATGTCGCTTTTAAACTTTCCCCTATTATCCCGAATTATTTGGAATTCATTAATTACAGTAAATTATTATTTTCCAAATATCTCGATCGCAGCAGAATTTGACAGTATTATTTGTTTTATCGTATTTTTACTCGACATTAAATTCAAATTCGAAGGAAATATCCCACATTTTCGATAATGATAATATCAGTTATGATTTAGGCTCTTTCGATAATTTTTTTGGCGGCTAACTGATTTATATTATTACAACCATAACTTATTAATATAAGGCAGATATTGATAAAGAAAAAAAACAATATTTCTACTTATATAAAAAAATATAATGAAACAGTATAAATTTTCATGCTTTGCCTAGTTTCACACACAATATCTTCTATTTCATAAAAAAAATAACAATGAATTTTTTAAAGAAAAGTAAAATAAACTCATATACAATGAAAGTAATAATGAAATCTCTGAACTTATAGAAATAAAATCACGTTTAGTGAAAAAAATGTGTAATTTATACATCATTAAAGAAAAAAAACCTGCTTTCAGAAAAAATGCTTTAATTAAATTTACAAAGCCCTTATATCTCGTTACATCATTGTTTTTACAAAGTATCCACGGCTTGTCTGTTAATTCGAAACAATTGTTTATCTCCAGGTCATTGTTACATAACGTGAGCCGCAGAAACACGTGCGCTCTCTTTTGTCATTTATAATTCTGACCCATTACAAGCGAAAGTCTATCAAGCAATAAAATAAAAGTAACAAGTAATTCCGCCACATTGGCCAAGTTTGGTTATTCTCATGGAATTCGTTGTATTCGGTAATGGTGATTCGAAGATAAATTAGTGTCATAGAGACTCATTTCAACTCTCTTTTTTTAACAAAATTTTGTTATTTTGTACCATCGAAAATAAATTGGAAATTTTTTTTTTCGCTTTGCTTTTTATTTTTCAAAATGATTAGATACTTTTCAAATTTTATTTTATTTTTGCATTTTTTAAATCAAGCTAATTTTCCATTAGAGTTTTTTTTTTTTTTTTTTTTTTTTTTTTTGGTAAACATGGTTTGAATTTTTTTAAACAATTTTGAGGATTAGCATAACTCAAATTTTTATCCAAAAAATCAAGTTTAACACAACGCCAAATTTAAGATTAAAGAAAATTATTTTTCTACGGATTAATAAAATAAATTTAAAAAATCTAAGAGAAGGAAAAAAATATAACTGGAACTGCATGATCATAATCACTACTAAAAAGTTATTTCTTGTAAATAATAATATTGAGAAATGTAAAATTATATATCATTATGAAAACAAATCAAGCAAATTTCGTATGATATTCACGATTATTTCGGAGGCTATTGATTCTATGAAAGCATGTAGCTTGCATTTAAAAATGCTTAAGAATTATCTGAATCTCTTATGCTTCCAACTAGAAAAATGTCCTCAATTATATAATTATTTTTTTCCTTACGGCTATATACAATAAATTTTGAAAAGCATACTATTATAAAAAATTAAATTTTTTTATAGGTTATAATTTCTTTACTTCTTAATTTCAATTAAAAAATTTAGTAAATTTTTGTACTCTTGCTTAAATGCTTGTCCCCAGATCCAAAAACTTAGACAATTCGATAAAAACTATTGTGTGTTTTTTTTTTTTTTTTTTTTTTTTTTTTTTTTTTAAATTGCAATGTTATTTTTAAATTTAACACTGAAAATTTTTAATGATATTTATTATGTCTCACATATATATTTAAAAAATATTAATGAAAATTAGAAATGACTAATAATTGTATCAAATGATAAAAGGAAAAGTACCAAATTATAGACAATAATTATTAAATTTATACTCTAACTAGTAAAAAAGTTTTCAAATTAATAATTGAGTTTTTGTGTAATACTTTAACTTCTGTGGTTTTCCATGAATAAATATTTCGTAAATTTAGAAGGTACTTCATTTGATGAGCTAGAAAAAAAGCTATTAAAAATGATCGAAAATTATTTATTTTCCTAACTAATAAAAAAATGCCTCTTAATTATAATATTTATTCAGGACTAACAGTTGGCGTCAATTCCAAACAATACTAAAAAAGCAACGCTTTATTGATCCTTCGTATTGAAAATCGCTAGATAACGAATGGTTTTTGATGTTATGTTGATAAGTTAATACCCCCAACAATATTTCCTTCCTTTCCTCTGTTGTAGATTTTGGATTTCTCGTCATTTTAGAATTATAATTTTATGATTTTTCGGGAAACAAGATTTGTATGTTTGATTTTATACATCCACTGCCTTAACTCTTCTAGGAACATCGTCAATACAACACGGATGTGCAGTTTATTCTCTGCCACGGAATGTCAATTCTTAATTATACATTTGAAAATTTGTTATATAGCTGAAGATTGGAACACAGTTGGAAAGAAAACGAATGGAAAACTTACAGAAAACAATAGAATTCAAAAATTGAAGAACTATTATATTTTTTATTACAGTGTGTTTCTCTGGTGACTTCGGCGAATCATAAAACTTAGTTTTCTGTTACTGCAAATGAACCAGAGATATGAAACATCACTGTGACATGTACCACCTTTATTCCCAAGCAATTTTTTATCATGTTAAATATATAGACCATTGGGCCACTGTAGCTTAGTTGGTTAGAACATTCGCTCTCTTTATTGAAAGGTAATAAGTTCAAACCGAAGATTTGTCGTGTTTACTAATGGAGGCTGGAGCATATAAAATATATCATGGTTTCAATGTCCTACATATGAATTGATACCTTTGGAGTAGCAGGCTAAGTCTAGAGGTCTCCTGCTTGATCCTTGGTTCTAAATTACGAAGACCACCCACTTTCAGGGCCACGATAGCATTCCCACTAGATTTTCCACTAAATTGCCATCACTTCTATCTCTTGTAGTAATGAAAAATGAGAATCCTAGTAGCTGTACATTATATAACAACAACATACATACACACATGGAAAATATTTTAATATCGTGTAGCAAAAACCTAACTCCCTGCATCTTTGCCTTCGTGAAAGATATTTTATAGATAGTAAGGTGTATCCGTGTGCTCCACAAGAGAAGAAATTCAAAAAATTCCTAAGCACTCACCATTAATAGGCAGTACATGCATAAAACAAGCACAATGTCCAACTCCCAAATATAATGCATAATGTAAATAATGACAAAGATTCTAATTCAAAACATCTAATTCCAAGCAGCACTTCTAAGTCACTGAGTGAGCAATATATTAGTTTGGGGAAAAAGTAATCCATTATTTTTTCGGTAGACGTCAGTAGGGATCTATATCTTGTGAGGTATCAATCAAACAATTTCAGATTTATGCTCGTTGGAAAGGTGACATTTGACACTAAAATATTCTCTTGCGGTTTTTTGTTTGATTAATTCAGTTACGAGTACAAGGTTTTAAAAATGGAAGACAACAAACAGAAAATTCGATACATTTTCGTTTTTCTCTTGTAACGGCGAAAAAGAGAGCCGGGTGACTAAAATTGTGAAAGGTGTTTATCGTCCTATATAAGAATGTAACAACCAGTTACGTACAATTTTTGTTTCGTCGATTCCATTCGGGTATTTTTGATGTTAGAGATGCACCTCGCATGTGGATACAGCATCGTCGAAAATGTCTATAAAATATAAAAAATGATCGAAGTTAACCGCATGTCAGCAGTCGTAACGCGCAAGACCTAAAAATCTACATGAAAGCTGTTTTAAACCTTTTTACAAAGTGAATCCAAAAGAAGTTACATAAAGTTCACGTAAAAATAATGGAATTCTTTTTCCCCAACCTAATATAACAATAGTGATAAATACTGGTTTAATTTTAAGCAAAAGGGATAAACTACATTTCTATTACTAACAGTTAAGCTATCGTAAATAAATAATGTTTTGTGAGGCAAAAATGTGCCATGATTGGGGGCTCTGAATTCGTGCTAAATTAAATAATTGCCTTCCTCAATAAATACCAAAGCTGGAAAAATAGTTGAGTATTCAGTAGTTTGAAAAGAAAAAAAAATTCAGAGGGGCAAAAATATTCAGATTGGTAGAGAAATCATTAATAAAAATGAATTATTTAAGCATTGCACATCTTACAACAATATTATAAATCATCAGGATTTACTACAGCAAATCTTGAGCCCAAAGTTCGTAGTAATTTTAAAAAATAACAAATTAGTTTTATTAAGAACTTAATAGTTTTAGTAATTATTCCCGGGGAGTAGTTGATGTGAAAATGCAATCTGGTATTTTTAAAAGAAGTATTTCCAAACTGTGCCCGTTACCTATTGATGCATAAAATTGTGAAATTTCTGTAACCTTTTTCAAATATTTTATAAAATTGTTAATTAAAATTGATAGCTTTGCATATTTGTATGTTAACAATATTCTCAAGAAAATGAGTTTTGTTTGTTCTTTTATTTATTACACCTTGTATAGAACTGCTTGCAAGGCAAGTTGGGGCGGGATGTTGGCGCAAGCGTAGAAAACGAAGCGCCCTCTATGTAAACGAGACATTCCCCCTCTGACCACGGATTAGAATGGAGCTTGACTGACTGTCAGCTTACTACTTAACACTACTTGTTATTTGCTACTTTTACTTGTTATTGTTTTACATAATAAAGTTAATAAAAATCTACGCGAGGTCCGTCGTTTAATTTAAACAACTTACAACACCAAAAACTTTTTGAATTTATGGACTAACATAAATTTTTCTATAAACTTTTAACTTTGTTGACGAAAATTTACATTTTACGTAGAATTATCGCTTTGAAAATTGTTAACCTCTACAAAATTAATTGTATTATCATTATAGCAAACAGCATTATTTTCGACCTGATGCTAATTATTTGACTAAGCCTGATACGTTTTCCAATATTATAAAATCATGACAACTAATTTCATGAAGAACTGCTGATATGATTTCTCTCTTTGCTTAAAGAAAGATCTTTATTAATTAATACTCTGGCCATAAAATTAATGAAATAGTTGTGTGCACAATCTAAAATAAAATCTTGTAAAATATAACAAAATCCCTTTCATATCTGAAATATAATTATTAAAATAACTTTTCTTATCTTTAATTTTAGTTGGCTAAGTAAATTTGAATTTAAATCAAGGCATGCCACACTGAAAAAAATTCGAGGAAACTAATTAGTAACTATAGAAGAGATTTAGTAGACGGAATGAACGGATAAATGATGGCCACTTCATAAGACACTTATAGACATTTATGACTGCACGCCCAAAGTATATGAAAACAAGGTAAATACATTTTTAGAATATGATAAAATAATTTATCTTGATCTAGAATATATATATATATATATATATATATATATATATATATATATATATATATATATATATCGGTTTTCAGAGCTTAAATTGATTTAAAGCTAATAGAAATATTTAGAGCCGATATGGGGTTCACGGTGTTGTCGTGAAGTTCATAGCCCTAACATTGAAATGTTAATTTATATTTACCTTCAAGGTGGACTCAATGAACAAAATTTAATTTTGAAATACATGTAATATCAATCACAAAATAAATTATTCAGCTTTATGTTCTAAAAACTTTTCTTCCTTTTCTTTTTTTAACAAGAAAAGCAAATACTCGCATTTTTATGATAATTTGGAAATGTTAGCTAAGATCTGATATTTTAAAAGGTAAGAATAAAATGAGTAATTCCATAGTATTTATAAACATGCTTTACATATTATTCTCATTAGAATGAATAGTTAAATAATTTAATTTAAAATAAATACACAAAATGTTTGAACTCAAGGGGTAAATAGATACCATATATTACTATATTCTATTGGGCTCGTGGATTTGAAATAAGTGTTCACACTGACAAATATGCTTTATTCTTAGTAATTCAGAAAAACACTTTAAAATACTTTTATTTGGTGCATACATTATAAAAATACTACACAAAGGTACTGAAAAAACACCGACTCTCAATCTTCAGCAACAATAGCTTCGTAGTAAAACTCTATCGTATATATATATATCGTAACTTCCTGATCATGTTTTGATATAAGAATTCAGATCAAATCTCAAACTCTAATCTCATCTAATTTTATTTCCATCAAGAGCCAAAGCGCTATAGATTTTACACACCTTCTGCGAATTCAAATTAAAAAAAAGAAATCTTGAAATATGCTTCTATCAAGCTTCAATAAATGTCTACACTTATCATCAAATATCAATCAAGTGACTAATTTTTCGTTCAAATCAGTAACCTCCTTTTTCATACTACTCTTTACAGTCTCTAAACGTCGGAAGATACAATATCTCGAATTTCACTAAATCTAATGAGAAAGCACTTCTTACTACTTATATTTTGTAGCAATATGACTTAATGTACTATAATATATAAATTTACGAACAATTCATACGAATTTAAGTTTAATTGTTAGAAATTATAAATATTTCTTAAATTCATTCTGATCAATTTAATCAATGATATAAGTTAAACAAGATTTAAAGTAAACGCTTGTTTTTACGAACTTCTAATTTAGGAACACTCATAACTTTACGAACTAGTGGTTGTGGTACTTAATGTGAACCCACTGATGCAATATTAGTTTTACCATTTATAAACTAAAATTTTGAAACTTCTCTTTATTGCGAATTTATTTTCATGCTTATTTTGTCATGTGATTTTTTTCAAATTTTATTTTTTTTGGTTGAGAAACAGCTCCGCATTTTTATTGGGAATTACGTAATTTTTTTAATTATGGAAACTCTAATCCTACACCGATATTAAAATCCCGAATATTTTAAAGATGTGAAATTTCTCCCGCCAAATCTAATTCCCGTCTTATAGCTCATGCATCAGAGCATAATCAATAACTTCCAGACAAAATGTCATCAGGAACTTTAGCCAGAAGTGCTCTGGTCTTGGAATCATCTTATAAAATGGACATTTTACGCGCAGTACTCTTATTAATCTGCTTGGTAAGATGTTGCAGATTAAACAATAGCTAAGTCATTTTGATATCCAAGTCTTATTAAAGAAACCTCCTGACTGAAGGAAACCAAGAACATTCACTTGACGACTTGGATGAAGATCAGTTTTTTCCTGTGAGCTATATATATAATATGTATTAAATATGAAATTCTATGCGTAAATGCCGTGGGCTTGTTTCTTCACTATTTTATGAATTATTAAATACTTAGACGTGGCACCCTTCTTATTGCTTGCAATGTGTTTCTTAATGATTCCTACCTATTGAAATTCTTCTAAGGCAATTGGTTTATAATTTTAATTGTCAACTAAGTGACGAGATTGGCAATGGATCTGAGTTGGCAACCTATTCTCAACGCCACACTTCAATAGCGGAAGGACATTCCAACGGCTACCTATTTAAGGCCTCCTTTTTATAAACATCCTATATTCAATGACTGGTTTGATAGAAATAACGAATCTGGAAGAGAAATTCAAAATAATAATAAACGAAATTTCCGCTTTGCCATGGCAGCAATTTATGAAATGATTATATTTTTAGAAGTGAATAAAATATGAATAGCACAACTGGATTTAGATATGTCAAAATAAATAGTAAGAACTGAATGCAATTTCATTTAATGCAATGATTTTTTATAACGATTAAAAAACTGAACTAATAGAAAATTTCCCATACAAAAAGATATGAATGCGTTTACAAAATATATTCCATTGTTATTTATTGCTATAACATGGAGAAAAAGATATATTTTTCAATTCATATTGTTGAAAATTATACATATTTGTTGAAGAATTTTTCCCATTTTCTATTATATACACAAATTAACCAATAAATTAGAAATCTTTGAGATTTTCATTTAAATGTTTGATTGAGATAAAGTATGCCAATTTTTATGACATGTTTTACACATCGTCAGAATACTAGCTTAAGTAACATGTAAGTGTGCATTTCACAATGAATAAAACAAAATGTGAAAAAAAAGATTTTTTACCATTTTATATATAAAACGCGCTTATTTTTAGTGCGCGTTTAGCAGAGACCTCGTTTTCGAAGACAATAAATCTCCTTGGGTTTTCAATAACTGGAATTAGAACCCTGCCTGTCTAGCAGATGTAAATGCGATTTTCCATGAGTGGGATTAGCATCATCTCTGACGAATTGTACAGCTGTAAAAGGGGCTCAACTGTGCTTTCAATGAAAAATGTCATCAGCCAAGACTCTTTCCAACAGATTTCAGCTTGAACCATGCACAGAGAGTAGAAATGCATAGTCGGGTCTTAGTTAGAAAACAACACATTTCTGCCCAAAATGGAAAATTTGCAGAGGTCTCGGAAAAAAAAAAAGACACTGAATATCTGAGGATTGGAAATGAGTAATGTGATCAGATGAACACACAACACCTTATTTTGCTCTGATAAAAAACGTCGAATTTATGAGAGTACAACAAAAGCCAAAAATCCAGCTTGCCTTACTTGCACTGTGCATGTAAGACAATCATGATATGGGATGTTTAACTGGCATGGAAGTTATGTTTTGGTGTTATTTGATGATAAAAAACCGCGAGATGGATATAGTGGCAGATCACATGTACCCACAAGTTATATTTTTATTCTGAAAGTGTTGAATACTTCCTCGATGATAAAGCAACTATACATTGTCCAGATGTATTCAAAATTGGCTTGTTGAACACCAGTCTGATTTTCAACACCTTCAGTGGAAAAAGCAGAGAATGAGTCAAAAATTTATATAAAATATGTTGGATATTGTAGAACAACGCATTCGACAGCAGTTGCCACTTCCATCTAATTTACAAAATCTAAAAAGCTGCATAACCAATGCTTGATGTTCTCTTGATGTGAATGCACCCCGGAAGCATGTAGACTCGATGCCCAAACGAATAAGAATTCGTAAAAAAGGTAGTCCAATAAAATTAATATTAGGTTTCTAACTCATTGGCAGTGTGTACTTCTTATACTTGAATGTGTTCCGTAATAACTTACTATTTGTGAATGCTTTAAATCTATGCATTTTTCTGGCATTTCAGCATCCAAGATTACAGATGAATAATTAATATAATATCTGTCAATCAATTATTAATATATTAATCCACAATTAAATAATAAAGTAGCGAAGAAATAAAATTGATATTATTTTCTAAGCAATTTATGAGTAAAACGTACAAGTGCTTTATTCGTTAGATATTTATAATAAACAACGTAATTTTTTTTATCATACTTAACATCTGATGGATAATTAATTTTTCTTATAATGTAATTTAGTAAAAATTCAGTTGATTACAAGCTTTATTCTCTAGACCAGGGGTGGCCAAACTTTTGGGATCCGGGGTCTACTCCATATTTAAAAAATCGAAGGTGGTCTACCAATAACAGAGCTAAATTAACGTGCATATTTATTTTCGGAAACAAGAAAAAAATGATAAATTATGCAATTTAAAAAAAAAAAAAAAAAAAAAACCCCTAATATAAATATTTACAAAATAAAAATTTACTGACGAAAATAATCAAAGTATTCATATATCAAAAAGTGACTATCCTATTCACATCGTTAAGTTCAAATTTGGCACTGTATATCTGCGATAAGTTTATCATATTGTAGCTGGTACAAGCTTATTGCAATGCATAAACACGAAATTAAATGTTCATCTGTTAAATGCGACCAATGTTTGTTTTTTGTTCATGGTTGAAAAAACAGATTCGCAAAGTTACCTCGATCCAAAGTATGATTTCAAATACAAAATCAATTTGTAATATTTGGAAACGTTTTTTCAGAAATTAATTTCCAAAAATCAGTATCGCTAAATATGATCTGGATTTAAGAAATATATCCCATCTTAATTTAATAATTTCTTCCTCGAGCATGACTGATGTGATATCTATAAATGTCCTATTTTTTCAGATACTCCATCAATGCTGACATTTTCATTAAATGGAAATATCATAAAATTAAATATTTCTTTCAACCTAATTAAGTCAGCAAATCTTCTTTCCAATTCTTCAAACAAAACAAGTATTAAGCGAAATCTTCGAAGTCTCGGTTTGGATTATGGATGTACTCATCCTCCATGTTTTTGAGTTTCTTAATTCATGTTTTCTTAAAATCTAGACTATAATTTAATAACCTAGAATTAACAATTCCAATAATTTATTTTTTATGCTGCAAATTTTGAAATAACATCAAAATCGAAACTTTTTGCGACCCTATTTTCAATTTACAAAATATTTTATGATCTGAAAAACTCAATCAAATTGAGTTTTGAAAAGATCTAACATGATAACAATCTCGATTATGGATATTAAGGTAAAATTTTAAAGTGTAATTTAAAACAGTAAAAAAGTTAGTATTCAATTCCAAACGAAGAATTGAAGGTTTTAAAGGGAATAATGACTTTTTAATCTCTTTCCCACAACGTAGGATTTAAAATTCTACCAAAAAATTCTCTTTTTTGCAATTTTAACGGATTTTTTTTTTTTAATTTCTTAGGCGCGAGATTTTTGAGAACATATTATCCATAGTAATAACATAAAACTCTAACAAATTTTGTATAAACTTAGGAAATTCAGTTACTGAAATTTTGATAAGATTGTGTTGGATTCTAGGACTGCACAGACCAATTTAATACATATTCTCTACTTCAACTATGCATATCGATTTCTTGTATTGTAACTTAATACTGATCTTTTCAATTCTTGATCTAATATTTGCAGTGTTCTTTTTGTATATAATTTTCTTTTTTTTTTTTTTTTTTTTCTTTTTATTTTAGGATAAACTATTACTGCAAATTATAGTTTCTTCAAAATGGTAATTTCATTGGTTTTTTAATCAATATTACATAAAAATATCTGACATCTAAATTTCACAGATAGGACTAAACATTTGAAGCATTTTGGATCAAAATGTTAAGTTTTTCAAATTTTATAAATTTAAGGCAATAATTTTTAGGTGTAAATATTAAAATCTACTTAAATAACAGTTGATTATAGATATAATTAATTTCTAGCATTTTATATGAATAGCAATTCAATTATAATTTTACAAAATTTATTCTATTCTTATTCAGAAACTAAATACCTTGGTTTGGAAATACATTGACATTGTTATGCATGAATCTAATGTTTATCATTTTATTAATAAAAACATTAAAAATTATAAAATAAAATGCCTTTATTTTTTAGTGTTTAATATCTGGATTTTTTTATTATACATTATAGACATCTGTTCATATTAATTATACAAATCAATAAAATTAAACTTGTCATGTCAAAAATATAACGAAGATCGTATAAATTTTTTTAAAGTGAATTCAAATATATAATGGATTTTTCTCCATCATCTATGGTTATGACATGCCTGCTAAATGAGAATTAAATTATTTATATTTACTTACATACAGCGCAGTATTCAATTTATTTAAAATATGGAAGTTATTTCCTTCGCTGTTTGAATTATGCAATGTCATTAAAAGAGATATTTCATAAGCATATCCCACTTAAATGTTCTGCCGAAATCAGAAAGCATTCTAATGGCCCGAGTAACTATTTTCCATGGCAGAAATATCTAGGTATATGTTTTCCTTGTTCGTCACTTGACGAAGCCGAGACTATCAGAGGAAAGAGTGCAAGTTTTTCTGTAACTGTAACACTTTCAATATCGTAGCAATACGAAAGATATTTCATACAACTTTTTAAAGATCGTCCTACTGATGCCTCTCTCATTTTAATTTAACAACTCTTCAAATCATTATCGCTACAGCTTTCACTTGAGGATGCAAAAAATTTTCCTTAATTTATTTTAACACTTAAAGAAAAAAAAAAAACCCTTACTTTTGTAAAAACAATTTAAGTTGAATATATGATAGAGTAACTTTTTATTATCCAGACGTGAATCTTAGTTCAATCCTTAAATCTTGATGAAATTATTTTTTTGTTTTCGCTAGGCCAATCACAGAAAAAACAACAAAGTTCAATAAAGAGTTGAGCTGTATTTAATAAAAATGCAACTAAATCTTAACTTTGGATTAAATAACATGCAGTAGTGTATTTTTTTCTGCTTAAATTTCCCTTTTTGTTGATTGTAAAAATTCATCCCATTGTGTAAAATGATAACTTTGATTATCATATAGTTAATAACAGTCTTTGTCAGAGCACAATTACTGTATATGCAATCTTTTCTATAAAAAAAGAATTTTTGACACTCTGCATAAGTTACAAAAAAACACACTTTAATGTCTTTCTAAAGGAAATTCCAACCCTTTAGTATAGTCACAAAAAGATTGCTATCTGAAGTTGTCCAAAATTCTGTCGAAGGTTGTTTAATTTACCTTGAATTAAAAGTTACATTCACAGGAATTTATAGCAAAAATATGATCGTTTAGATAATCATCTTAAACATTGGAATCTTGCTATCTTTTATATTTTAATCCGTTGGAGGATGTGGAACAAGCATATCTTCATTGTGAAGTATTAAATGCATAGCTAATGTCAAATTCGATAATTTTACTTTTTGTTTGCATTTACATATTGCTTTTTATCTTTGCGATACGGAAATAATAATATGTCAATTGTTCTGAAAGTTCACGATGCTCACAAGTATAAAATGGCTCAGCTTGTGCTTATTGGACCTTGTGCCATAAAACCGAACCAACCACAAGTATAAAAAATTCATGAGCCTAAAAATGAGCCAAACCTAATCAGTTATCAATATCACACATAACAAACATATATAAAAAATATTTCCAGTTCTTATCTTGATTCTCGACTTTATTGCCCAAAGTATAGTTCAGAACACTTTTTAATTAAAGGAGTGAAACATTGCCATTGTTTTTTAATTATAAAATCCTCTAACACAAAGCAAAAGTTATTATTAATGCAATTATTTGCCATACTAACTAACTTTTGAAAACCAGATAGAACAAAATACAACCTTAACAAGTGTGTAGACAGTTATTGTCTGTGTAATACTATTCTGTTAATAAAACACCACTGATTAAGATACAATAGAACAGACAAATTTTTTTACTTGTCCCAACGTTGTCTCAGATTCATCATTTCAGTCAGACTATCGATAAAATAATCTTCGTACCTATATAAACTGGTGTAGAATATTTATTTATCACATAACATATTATTTTATAGGCATTAATAATCACTGAATGAATCCCTAATCCTTCCTAAAATGATAATTAAGAAACATAATCACATAAAAACTATAAATGACAGAAATTCTAAATGAAGATTTGAATTCCTAGTAAAAAAGTTACATTAAAAACACAATATAAATTTTATGAGCCCAAAACCATGTTCACCAATGTTATTTGTAATAAATCATTAGAACTAAAACTTATTGTAGTGATGATGTAAAAAAAGTTTATATTACCAAATTTTTAACAAAAAGAAAATACAATTTAAGAGAAACCTAAATGAAACAATACAATAACAATGAAACACTTGATTCATAGTGAATACTTCTAATTCATTACAAAATTTTCTAAAGTAAATGTTATGATTAAAACAATGATATTTATTTAACACTTTTAAATTTCGAAAATTATATAATTTCTAAGTGTTTTTGTTATGGGGGGAAAAAAACTTTAAAATAAACTGTTTTCTTACTATTTTGAAAACAAATCAATAAAAAGAAAATACAGATTTCTATTTTTGGAAATATTTATTAATGATTTTCAATACAAATATAAATTCATTTAAAAAATTACTACTAATGATATTGATAAACAATTATCATCTTTAACCTCACATATAGTGAAGAATATATAATAGGTACAAATAGAAAAGTATTCCACAAATTATATAGCTCAATATATAACACAAAGATATAGATATTTTTTTTCATATTTTCTCATAAAATATTTTACATATTATACATTAAAGAAATCATTTCATCTAGATACATCAAAAGAAAATCCTTTTAAACACATAATTTTACTAAATATATTTAAATAGCACAGATTTAATGAAGATATTTTATATATTCATACATAATCTATGAAATATAAACATTTAGTCTCATATGTACAAAATAGATTAGTACAAAGTAATTATCAAAAATATTTTATCCTTAGAGGTTGGAATGAATTTTTCTATACATTGCTAACTAAGGATACTTGGAAAATAATATTATCACATTTTCAATAAGCTGATCATCTTATTAAAATTCATATATAACATGAAAAACTTATTTTTATTTAATTATTCCACAAAATAACAGAGCTTTACATACATAAGGTTCAAAATGTCCACCTAAAATATAATGGGAGTTTTTATTCCCTTCCCCTTTTTCCAAAAATAACAACTTGAAAAAGTTTTTTTTAAATCTTTAATTAAAATTGCATGGTTTGTCTATTAACATACATTTTAGTCTAAGCAAAATTTAATTATGTATTATTTGTATATATTGTATTATGGTCATAAAATCTTCAAAGAAAATAAATAAAAAAAGATCAAACTGTTTGAGGAAACAAAAATTTGAAATAATCTCGGGAAGAAAAAATATCTTGTTAAAATAAATTGGAAAGCAAGAAAAGAAATCAGAACAGCTTGACAGTCGTGAAAAATTGTAGGGATTGTTCTTGAAAATAAGGTCTAGAACTATGTTAATTATTATAAGTTCAAGTTAATATATGGAAATAGCTTTTACTGTTTTAACATTTTGAATGCTGTGTATAACATTCAAGATGTTATAACAGTAAAACAAATTTCTTAATTGACTACAAAGGAAAAATACTGAAAAAAATTATATTTCATTGGTTTCACTAACTAAATTTTTTTTATAGCCAAATTCAGTTTTAATGAACTTATTCAAAACTGTCTTGGTAAAAAGCATTTTGGTGTTATTTAAAATATTGTCTCTTATTTTCTTTACTTAATCTAGTGTAAAACTATCTCAAGTTTAAAATTCCAAATATCAAACTTCTATAGCTTTCTTTTTAACTCTAACTGTATAACTATAAAAATATACTGAAAAAATTAAGACAAAATATTTACTTTATTATATTTTGATATAATAATTATGTATGTTCTGATTATATATATAATGATTATCAATACTGATCAATGAAAGTTTATCAATATTTAAAAAATTACATTAGTTTATATCTGTATATCACATTCAAGTTTTTTCCTCAACTTGCCCAAATTTTGCAATTAAAGTAACAAAATGAGTTGTATAAAAAATAAACATGGGAATAAAATTAATGCTTGTACAGAAACATGAAATATGTAAGATGTTATAAGGTGCATTTTATCTTTTTAAAATAAAAACTCAGACATAAAAGCAATATTTTAGTATATGGTAGGATAAAGTTTTTTTTTTTTTTTTTTTTTTTGAGAACTACCAACTGTTTTGCAATAAACAATTAATTGTAAGTGTAATTTATTATTATTATAAACAATTAACTGTAGTGTAATTTTATATATATATATATATATATATATATATATATATATACAATGATTGCTCAATTTAACAACTGAATATTAACATTAATTGAATTACATTTGCCTAAAATAAAAAACAAAATAATTGACTAGTAAATTTCTAGTTCTAAAAATAGAATAAATGAATTTTAAATTATTTATAGGATAATTATTTTAATTTTCCAAAATTTTCTAAGTTTCATAACAAATCTAAAAAAACTAATACAAATCATAAAAATTTTAATAAATAAATGAACCTCTGTATTTATTTTGACCATCTATGCATAAATATACATTTTATAATAAAAAATTGTAACCCTGATAAAAAGCCAGAAAACCCCCAAGAAAGTTTAAAGTTGTATTTTATTTACAGTTGCGTTTAAGCAAACAATAGCAATGATTGATTGTTATACACACAATAATTGCTTAAATGCTCTTACGTTTGACATCCATTTTTGTGCTTCAATTGGAATGTCTTCCATATATTAAACACAAATCATAATTTGGCAAAGCATAAAAATGGAAAACATTATTTGTGATCCATCCAGTATTTTCTAAATCAATTCCTGTTCAATTTATATTATTTTTCATAACTAGAAAATAGTTAAGAATTTTAGCAAAATCCTATATTGGCCTACTGTTTACTGATACAGAAAAAAAATGGCATTAAGCATGTTTCATGTTTGACACAAAAGAAAAAACACATTGAATGCATAATTTAAAATAGGGAAGCATTTCATTCAGTTAAATATTTTAATCCATGAAATATATTTCATATTTTTAAAACATTTATAAACTAAATTATACCAAAAAGTAAAAATTGAAAAATAAGATTTACAAAAACATTTTTCTCACGATAATCATCCTTGGTAATGGCTTGGCTCATTTATACCAAATTTTTCACCTTTGGCAATGAAAAGGGTTACTTTAAAAAATATTTATGCTAACTGTATTATAAAATAATTTCTAATATTTTCAAAATGGTCAACATATATAACAAATATGGTTAATATAAACAAGAAAACATATATGGTTAATATAAACAAGAAATTCACATAATTATTAAGATAACCTGATAAAAAAAACTATTTTTAGTATAAAATAATATATCCCATAAAAAAACTAACTACTACATCTATATTGCTACACCAAAATTAGAAATGGCTTTGAATAATTAAAAACAAATTCAAGATCAATGCAATACAACTTTTTTATATGCATTCACAAATATTATAAAACTTTTTAAATATTAAAAAATTTATTTTTTAAACTGAAGAAATATTCAATAGTTGACAATATCTGTAACTGCTTAAAACATCATTAAAGCAATACATTAAGTTGCAAAACATTAATGTCATGAAGTATTGGGTAAGAGATTTACCAAATCAAATATTTACTCGGTATAATGCATATATTCTTTTAAATAAATTTTACCTAATAATAATAATAATCAAAGAAATTTAATTTCATTTAATATCATTAAATTTTATCCATAAAATATTATTTGTTTTAAAAACTCATATGTAAGTGAACATTTTTTAAATGAAAATTTTATTGAAATATTTTATTCCTTCTATAATTTATCCTTTTACTAAGAAAAAATATGTTAATAAAATCTAGTATAATAATTGATCACATTAACATACAATCTTAAAGCTATATTTATTTCTATTATTGCTCTTTCTTAAGGTACAGATGAAAAATTGTCAAATTAATTAGAGTATATTACAGAGCTCTGGAAAGATGTTTTTTTACAAGAGAACTTATGGAAAATGACAATATAGTAAACTTTTTTATACAAGGGGAAAATTTTTACTCAGTTTTTCAATTCAAAACAAAAAATCACTGATATCCAAATTTGTCCAAAATTCATTGTTTGTCTTCAGTAGCATGGTAACAAGGAAACAATCTAGACGTAAAGAGTTAATATTTTAGCATTCAGTGAAAGAATTAATATAAGTAAAATTAAATAAACATGCTTTAAAAATTTAAATCACATTATAAAAACTTTAACACATTGAAGCTTATAATGTAAATCATTCCAATTTCCCCTTGAAAGATACAAAAGATCATATAATATTTATATTAACCATAAAAATGTAATAATTTATAAAAAAAAAATTCTTTTACAAGGAACTTAAGAATATTTATTTTCAACAGTATGTTTTGATTTCTCAAGATTGAATTGCACAAATATCATTTTTCAATAATTCCAAAACAATTTTTAAAACAAAATACTTTATCACAAGTAAAACAGATTAAATATTTATTTTAGGATTATTTTCAAAGAATAGTATCAAAAAGTTTCAAAATCAATGTTTGATAATTTTGCAATATTATAAAAACAAGAGCATTTGAAATAATAGCATTCTGTAGAAATAATAAATTTTAAAACTATTATAATTTAGTAACTTTTACAAATATAGAAGAAAAACTGATCTTTAAATATTACTGATTCATGTAACTCATTATCATAGTATATGCTAATATAAGTACATTCTATCAAATAAATCTAAACTTTATAAGAATTTTCAAAAGAAAAATTTTTAAAGTTACTTTTTCCTTAGATTTAGTCAGACATCTTAATTTTTTTAGAGCTGGCACGAGTACCAAGACGCTTTCTTTTAATATTTGATATTTTGTTTAAATTAAATTTG
>JAPDSC010000229.1:0-29206 GCA_026290005.1 Latrodectus geometricus
CCACAATTAAAAATCCAATTTTTAAAAACTTTTAGGGACTATCAGCTCTTAAAAACGATTTCACTCATTTACTGAAAAGTTATAATGACACGTGGCTTGTCACAATAATATAGCATATCAGCATACAATTTTATCACGAACTTTTCACCAATTCCAAGACATGTATCCACCCACGCGCATCACGCTATCGCAAATATTTCCATTTCACTCTCATCGACTAAAAGTTTACAAAAGAGCAAACGCGTGACTTAATCATACAATTTACCGACGAGCCTATTTCACCTCAAACTTATCGCCATTTTCAGAGCCACAGTAAACCATCAATGAAATTCGATCGATTTTATAAAGGATATCAAGAGAAATACAAGAAAATATACAATTGATAAGTTATCAGTAACATTTTTTTCTAAATTAGCTTTTACTCTTTAATTTTATCGTTATTTTCATTATCGGTGACTAACACTTATCACGAGAAAAATTTTTTGACCAAAGAACAAAAATATGTTCACAAGTTCTTAAGCTAGTCATTATTTATGATAACGTAACAAGATATGAGTTATTTATAGTTTCTTTTACTATTTACTAAAACAACATTTAAAATTAACTTTTAATAAACTTTATATCCTTAAAGAGTTATTATTTTTTTGTGATTTAAATAATTTTTACATTAAGCCGAGATGCATCAATATCAATAAAGAATTGTTCTCAACGGTTATAAATACTTTATCAAATGTAATATTTTCTCGAAAATTAAAAATGCTTAACTACTTTTCTAAGTGCTTTTAATATGTATGACTTTTAAGAAATAGGATAATATATTTGGCTTCATATGGTACTAAAACTTGAATTGAAGTTGCAATGATTGACGTTTGGAGCACATAACCTTTTCAGAATAAAATAATATCTAAATTTATAAATTAAAATAGGAACAACTTTAGAAAAAATTAATAAAAGAAGAAAAAATAAATAAAATTAGAGTAAAATTTAAACCCCCCCAAAAAAAAATTAAGCGCCAAATATGACACTCCCTACGGACTTTTTAGGGCTGCTGTTTCTTATTTTGGTGTTGCCAATTTAAGTTTTTTCAGCTTCTAGGTTTTTGCTGTTGTCAAATTTAGTATTTTCTTGTATTTTGTACAATCTAGAGTTTTTTTTTTTTTTAAAGTTTTTTTGTTATTAATTATTTGTATTTAGCAAAAATCCATCTTGGCGAGAAAAAAAGGTGCCAAAAACAAGTATTTTGCTTGGCGAGAAAAAAGTCGCCAAATTTCCTATTGGGGGGTATATCAAAGTAGTTCCTTAAAATATTTTAAACTTTTTTACTAAATTCAACTTTACATCATACAAAAACATATACAGTACAAGCTTTCTGCAGTTCACATTTTTTTTTTCTTTCAATTAATCGATCCGTAAAAGTGAATGAAATCCTGAAAATATATTTTCGCTTTGTCAAACCATATAAAATCTTGTTAATTCGGTAGGACATGAAACTATAAAATCTTTCTTGGAATTTTTGCCAAGTCTAGTGGATTATTCGGAATAAATGATAATAATAATGAAACTAAACATTTCCACAATTGTAAAATATTAAAAATTAAAATATGTTATTTCAATCCTACGAAATGTAAAAATAAAAATTACTTTTTGAATATTTTTTCAGAAAAAATGCTACAAGAAAGTTTAAAATATTAATTTGTAAACGATTTTGTTAGGACCATATATATGGACATTATTTTCACACTAGTTTTGGGTGTGGGCCATTATAAATTGTATATGGAAATATTCATTGTTAATTTTTAAACGACCAACATAAACTACAACAGATTCTGAAGAAAGTCTAAATATCTATAAATAGGAATTTCGTCGTTTTAATTTATCAAAAAGTTAATTAGAAAATATATATAGTATTTTTTTTTCCTGTATTAATTCTGCTAAAAGTTGTCCAGTATGTCTAATACTTCTAAATATAAGAGAGAGTTCGTTAATAAGTTCAGTTCTTTAAACTGAAGCAGTAAAAAGGAAATGGGGACAAACTTTGATATACCCCCCAAAAATTAAGTGCCAAATCTGGCACTCCCTACGGACCTACCCTTTTTAGGGTTGCTGTTTCTTATTTGGGTATTGCCAATTTAGGTTTTTTCAGCTTTTAGGTTTTTGCTTTTGTCAAATTTAGTATTTTCTTGTATTTCGTACCATTTTTTGAGTTTTTTATTTAAAGTTTTTTGTTATTAATTATTTGTATTAAGCGATAATCTATCTTGGCGAGAAGAAAAACGCCAAAAACAGGTATTTTGCTTGGCGAGAAAAAAAGTCGCCAAATTTCCGATTTGGGGGGTATATCAAAGTAGTTCCGGAAATGGAACTGTACAGGAGCATTTTTGACGAAAAAACTCTTATGGAAATCAAATTGATAATAATTCCGCGTCAATTAAAAAGCCATCGAATTTTTTTCATTTAATATTCCTATAATTTGAAATATTTTACTTATATTGTTAATTAAATTTTATATGAGAAGTGAAATTTTTAGTTTTAGTGAAAAGTCTAAAGAGGAATCCAAAAGCAAGTGCGAATTAAAACAAGTCAGTTTTTTCTTATCATAATATCAACTCTTACGCAAAAGCATATTTTGGAGAAAAATGTATATACAATTCGAACTAGAGAAACAGGAAAATGATGCAAAAAGTTAAGGAAATGACGTTTACGATAAGATTGTGTCTGTGTGTGGTGCAGTCAAAATGAAACATTGCATCCTTTAATATTTATGAATTAATCGAAAATCTGAAGAAACAATGAATAAATGTGAAAGACATTTAAATGGTTTTTGAGTGCATCATTCGTTTACAAAAACAAAATAATATATTATAATGAAGTTTTATTTGAAACATTTTTATCTCGTCTTTATTACAACAAAATTTTGTTGTTAATTAAGCCATCTTATATAGCGAAATTAAAAGGAAAATATATTATCACCGAAATTTATAAGATATTCATTACAAAGAATTTCACTGCCTCAAAATTTCCATGAAACAAAGTTGGATTAAAATAAGATTCTAGTAATAAGAAAATATATCATCAAATTAAAATGAGAGGGAAAATAAGTATATTACAATAAAAATACATAAAATTAATTTCCTGCGTAGTAAAATAAATAATGCTAAAAAAACGTAATAAATTGCAAATGATAACATGATTACGGAGAGACGTACTTACAGCAGAAGAAAAATTCCTCGTCAAACGTTTAAAATTTTATTTACACTTGGCGCTGCATACGAGGGAAAAATAACATAAGTTAAAATACATTACATAACATCTGCGTAAACAGCGAACGAAGTTATTCATCAGATGCAGCACATAATTCGATTGAAAAACTGGTTTCAAGTTTTTTGAAGGTCCGTGTGTCTCTTCAGCGTAAATAAGTTTCTTCCATTAAACAGAGGGAGAAAAAAAATCGCAACGCGCCAGGCCGATCTAAAAAAGCTCATTCACTTCCTGCGAAAGTTCGTCTGCATTGCTAGCACAGAACACCCCGACGACAACAGCTATCAACGCGAGAAAAGTATTTTGAAATTGAAAGTCAGTCGAAAGTGTAACAAGCGTCTTGGAAAGAAAGTGAATTTATTTTATAAGCAATGAAAGCAAGCGGAATGCCACATTATGACGAGGATGAAACTTCAAACACAAGTAAGTGACTTTAAAACTAATACTTTCGCGGGTAAATATATTAAAAGGAATTCATTTTGAATTTGTAAGCATTTTTAACAATTAAATTTAAAAATTATTTTTTTAAATAAATCAATATTGTGTTTGCTTAAAAATGGAGCAATTTCATGTTATTTAAAAAATATTAACGGTTGATTTCCAGGTCTTCTAAAGTAAATGCAATCATTTTATTTTTTTGACAGTAATTTTTTGATAGAAAATAAAGAGTTTGCATAATAAAGTTTCATTAATATCTAGGAAATTAATTTTTTTTATATCTTATTTACAATTATTCAAAAATTATGGACTTTATCTTTTATGCCATAAAACAATTTAGACAGTCAACAAATATACATGTTCAAATAAAAATAATAAGTGAACAATTTTTCAGGATTCTGGAAAATTTTATGCAAATTTTTTCAAAGCCAGTCAGATGTTTTTCATGTAGTCAAGGTAGATTTTATTATTTTTTTTGAACAAACTGTGAACGCTTTATGTTATACATTTCAGACTACTTTTTCTAAACTTAATTTAACATCCTACTTAACATTTTAGATTACTTTCAATTAGGAACTTTTAGAGCTGTTGTGTGAAAATTATATTATCATACTACATAATTTTAAAAAAATGGTTTATTAAATTTTTTCACAATTAAGTAAAATTTAAACCATAACTAAAAATAAAAATTACTCAAATACTAGCAGTTTTTTAAGCAAGGAAATTAATTTCATTGAAAATTTGCTAAGCGCTTTTTCTGTAAATAGCACATAGGATTTTAATTTTTTGCATAAAAAGACTGTGTTGCATAAAGATTTTAGGGCTTAGTACCACAGCTTTTCAAATAGTTAGTACACTAATTATTATTCAGTTATAAGTTTATTAATTTAACTACAATGAGCTTGATTTATTTAATATATTTTATTTAATTTTTAATATAAAAAATTGAAGCAATAAATTTATTCATAAAATTTTAACCTAAATTACAGTAAATAGTGATAAGAGGTAAAATAAAATCACTCCTAAAAAATGATGGCAAAATAAATATAAAAAAAATTACATTATTCTGAATATAAGTTATGGGAAAGGTAAAACTCAAGCTCACAATACATTTAAAAATGTATTAACAAGTATTTGCTTATGATATTTGTATATTTATTAGCATTAGAGCGACATAAAGGACTAATAGCAATAGTCTGAGATAAATGGTTATTATGATTCGGTGAATCATGGTCAAATTATTAGATTAACACATTATCAAAAACTACAATAAATCATAGTCACTAATTTAATAGGCATAAGCGCGCAGTATACGAAGAAAGGTATCTATCATGACTATCAAATATTTTGTTCACAAGGAAACAGTTAACTTCAAATTGACTTTGATCAAAGTCACATACATTAATACATATTAGAAAATCCTTCTAGATTAATTAAAAAAGTTCAGATTCTAAATGTAATTGAAAATTTTTTTAATTTCTTAGTGTTGTTGAATATCAAAAATAACTTTTAGTTGTCAAATGTCAAAAACATATTTTTCTTAATAAATTTGTTTCGTTAAACACTGCTGAATCTGGGAATTTTTATCTTGAATTGCATTTTCTCAATATATATTCATATTTTTTTCAAAAGAAAGATAGATTGAACTTCTGTCATTGTAATTCATTGCTAGCTACTAGCTTTGTATTAGATAATTTTTTTACACTGCTTACAGTTTTGCTTAATTTTATATCTAATAATAAAATATAGTCTTCTCTTCAATTTCACAGCACATATTAGTTTCAAATATTATTGCACTAATGATACATCTAAGTATTTTTGTTTTACTGTACAGCAAACTCTTCATTAAAAAATGTCTTATTTTTAGATTTTTTTTTTCAAATTATACAAAGTTTTTATTTTAAATCTAGAGTGATTTCAAACTTATGTCACTTGAATTTACTTTTTAATTAAGTTGGACTCAAATAATCATAAGTTAGGAAAAAATAATTTCATCAATTTTTTAATAAAAATAAAATGGGTTTTTTTTTTTTTTTTTTTTTTTTTTTTTTTTTTTTTTTTTTTTTTACACCATGATTTGCAATTAGATTTAATATTTATGACAGAAAATGATCCTATAAATTGCATACTATAATGTTTACAGTTTAGTAACAAATTAAGTGAATGCAAAATGGATAAAAATTTAAGAGTAATCATTCATAACTATTCACAGAGTTAATATGTAAAAATTATTTATTTAACTAGAATTTGTTTTGTCAGATCTCTACAAAGGTTGGAATAATATTTCATTCAGGGCTACTTTTGCATGTCAGGTTTTAAACAAATTTAAAATGAATTGTGAACAATTATATTACATATATAGTGCTTAAAATTTTAATATCCAAAAACTGTTGAATGAAAATTCATAAGGTGCCCACTTTGTCAGCAACTTAACAACTACTGTAAAGAGTAAATACATTGACAGAACTCATAAAGAATAAAATTGTAGGTAATTTACAATGGTCAGAATGTTTCGATAATGTATACTAATTCAACGGAATTGTATTTCCACGATTTTGTACATTTGTATCGTCCGATCAGTTATTTAATATAAAAAAATAAAATTAAATAAAACTTTTAATAAATTACCTAACAAAGGGGGAAAGAAAAACAGGCATTTTGCAATAGTCAGAGCTTTTACCACAACAAAACAATTTATACTCAAATTTAGTTTGATACAAATTAACTTTACAATATCTTATATTAATTATGACTGACCAAAACCGAGAATGATAACATTAACATCATGTTAATGATTAAACATGGTACTTATATTTAAAATGATATCATATAATGGGACTTTTTCAATACGACCTTGCATGTAGAAAATGTCACAGGAGCAAGGACACAGCACATCCTATTGTATATGAACGTAATGCTTTTGTCCTTTTTTGATTAAGTACTTTAGGTACTTTTAATACTAAAGAGTCACATCTTGACATAAACAGATGAAGCTAGGTTATTTTGGACATGATACAAAATGCTTTTAGTGGAGTTGCATTGTTTGTCAATTCAATTTGGAAAAAACATGTTACCTATGTTATCATTTTAGGTTTTTAAAAAATATACATTATGAAGTTTCAGTGTAAAGTAAATATCCATATTGACCCTAATCCACTGCATTTTGAAACAAAATGTGCTATTTAATCTTCATGACGATTATACTATTGATGGTTTACATTTCAAAAGAAAATATTACAATAAGACATTGTGCTTATGATTTCAGTTGATTAATGTTTGGTCATTTCTTAATTTTATAGAAAATAACCAATCAAATTTATTCAATTTTGAAAATTTTTTAAATGTTTCAATCTTCAATATAATGGAGGATACCATTTTGACTACTCATATTGTTTTTATTTTGCAATCTTACCAATACTTGCAACGATATAACAATGAATCAATATACTTTACAATTTGTGGCACCTCATAGTGTACATAGGCTTTAAATGTTTAGCTTAGATTGTGAACATTAAAAAACTTTTAAATGATCATATAAAATTATATTTGATTTGATTAAGCTATACATCAATTATGTACCCTTAGCCATATTAATATTAAATTACATATACATTACAAAAGCTTATGACCATTAATTTTCTAAAATCTTTCAATTAAAATTAGGTATCTAAATTATTAATAATAATATAATATACATTTTTGGAAGAATTATATAGGTCTAAGAAGTGCAGCAAAAAACACAACTTATTCACAAATATAAATAAATTAATAAAACATAGATGCTCAAAACTTAATTTGAATATTATTTCATAAAATTTACTCAACAGGCTTAGGAATAAATTCGGTGATCCTTATTTTATTCAAAATATAAATATTCCAAAAAATCAAACTTTATAGTCTATAAATAAAATTTGAGTTAAAAGCTTGAAGAAAGCAGTAATGAATAAGTTATTCTCATCATGATAATATATGAAAATATAAAAATTGTTTCACTGATTACAATGTCTTACAGATGAATATTAATGGAATATACGTAAAATAATGCTACCTTTATGTAGGTTTTTTTTAAATTTAAAAGGTTTATCAAACAGCATTAAAAATTATTAATTAACTTTATTAAAATTAAACATTCTAAAATATTTTTAACTTACTTAATGAATTGCGTTTGTAATATGAAAATAGATAAAGTAATAATTCATAATATGTTACAGTAATTTGTTTATATACGTTCTTAAACACAGGCATCTACAACAAAAAGTAAACAAACAATACGACTCTACTTGCACATCTGTACCAAAACAATTTTTCTGTACAAAATTGCTGTCCTGCTTAACGTCTTAAATTTAATATAAGTTTATTAGTATTAGTTAAAAAAATTATATTAAAATTAGTCAAAAATAAATAAAATTCATATATCTCGGTAATCTGTTATTAATGAATTATTTAATATTTAAATGAAATTTTGAAAATCTGAAAGTTAAAACAACGCATACTTGTTGTCATATTGTGGCATCGTGAACTGTTATTATCATGTGATTTTTGAGGTTTGTCTGCAGAAATCGTAAATATTAAGTGGTTTTAATACATATTGAATAAATAAGACTTTCAATCATGGAACTTAAGCCCAATACGAAACTTTCTTCACTATCTGATGATATAGAGAAAGAGGGTAAAAAATTTTTTCTAAATAAACTAAGAATTAATATTTTCTTTGCTAGTGCTCCTTAATAAATAGTTTTTGATTATTATATTCCTCAAATTTGTTTTGGTATTAAAGTATGTCTTTAACGAATACATAACTTTGTTAATAAAAAATGTATAAGATGGTTGGAATTTGTTATTTCCTAACTCGCAAACAGTGCAGAGTGAGGAATTTTCAGTTTCTATGTTTTCTTTTAAAAAATGAAATTAAATTTATTAATATTTATTGTAAATTTATTTGTCCACGTTTATAAGTTGTTTGAAAATTCAAAATTTTTAACTCCTTGGAATATTTAATGTGCTGCAATACCTTGGTTTGCTGGTTAATTCATTTGTTTGTATTCTTGTTTATTCTTGTTTAATTACTTATATTTTAATTTCATGATAATTTGTCTGTTAAAAATTGTAATCTTTTATAAAAAGGAAATAATAAAATTTCAATAATAGCTATAAATATGATAACCAAGGTTTCAGTTCCACTTATTCCAATTTTTCACATTTTAATGTAGTTTAAATTTAATGCAATGAATACTTTTTTAAAATAAAAAACTAACCAAAACTTAACTGTATATAATCTTGATTTTATTATTATATGAAAAATACAATATTTGTAATTTTACAAAAACATATTTCTTTTTTTTGAAGAAACTCGTGTATTTTTATGATAATAAATAAAACCAAATTTTGTTAATGGATGTAACTATCTTATAATTATTGTATTAAATTCGCAATTCTGTATTAAATTTTAAAAAAAAGTTGTATCAATTGTGTGAAAGGTTTGATGACCTTTTCTTCTGAATTCATCTTGCTATATAATATGACGCAAAGTATATAAAATTGATAAAGTTATCAGTAGTTCCTTTGATATGTAGAATGTAACATTATTCAAAGAGTTTTTTATTATTAGTTACTTGCAAAAGAAATTTATTTTATGCTTTAAAACCTTATGAATTATTTCAAAATTTCCTGTAGGTGTTTTGGATGCCACTGGAGCATTACAACAGAGAGCAAGTGAAATTCGCTCCCAAGTAGTCAATTGGATGCCTTATTTGCAGTAAGTTAAATATGTGTTACTCATCATTCAATATATATACTATTTTAAATAGTAACGTTTAAAATTTTTACATGGTATAGATCAGGGGTGGCCAAACTTTCGGGATCCGGGGTCTTCTCAACATTTAAAAAATCTAAAGTGGTCTACCAATGTCAGAGCTTAATTAACATACATATTTATTACAAGAAAAAATGGTAAATTATGTAATTTTTTCTAAAAAAACACTTAATATTAATATTTACAAAATAAAAATTTACTGACGAAAATAATCAAAGTATTCATACATCAAAATCTGACCATCCTCTTTACTTCATTTAGTTGAAGTTTGGCACTGTATATCTGAGACAAGTTTATCATATTGTGGCTGGTACGAGCGTACTGCAATGCATAAACACGAAATTAAATGCGACCAATGTTTGTTTTTTGTTCATGGTTGAAAAAGCAGATTCGCAAAGATACCTTGATCCAAAGTATGATTTCAAATACAAAATCAATTTGTAAATATTAAGAAACGTTTCCTCAGAAATTAATCTCCTAAAATCAGTATCGCTAAATATGTTCTGGATTTAAGAAGTATATTGCATCTTCATTTAATAATTTCTTCCTCAACCGTGACTGATGTGATATCTATTAAATGTTCTATTTTTTCAGATACTCCATCAATGTTGTCATTTTCATTAAATGGAAAAATTATAAAATTGAGTATTTCTTTCGACCTAATTAAGTCAGCAATTCTTTCAAATTCTTCAAACAAAACAAGTAGTATTAAGCGAAATCTTCGAAGTCTTGGTTTGGATTATGGATGCATTCTTCCTCCATGTTATTGAAGTTTCTCAATTCATGTTTTCTTAATTGAGATGCATACCTGTCTATAGTTTCTTTGAATATTTTAATCGCGCTCATCATGTCCATTTTAGGTTTTAAATCGTAAACCTTTAATCATAAATCTTTAAACCGTAAATCTTTGCACAGTTTGTTTTGGGTTTTAAAACGTAGACTGCAGTAAAATTATATCTTAAATAATTCATTGATTCTATATCGTAAGTCAAAAATTAAATTGTTAATATCCGAGGTCATTATTGAGATGGTCGCGTGGACTACCTAAAATATCTTCGTGGTCGACGTCTTGGCCATCCCTGGCATAGATTATGATGTAAAAAATTTGATACCAAAAATGTATCTTACTAACTATATTTTTATTACCTGCTATTTGAAGGAATAAAAATATCATAAATATGTTTTATAAATTTGTGATTGTTATCTGAATTTAAGACAGACAATTGTTATAATGTCTGATTTCAATCTTGTGATATATTTTGTTTTTTCATTTTGTTTATATTTTCTATGTAATTATAACCTATTTGTATTAGTGCTATGTATTTTATATTGAGTTAAAATCTAATGCTTTAAGTAATTTTTTAAACTTGATTTTATATGATTATTAGCTCAATGCCATTGCTTTGTTCTTCAGTTCAACAGTTCATTTACTTGACATTCACAATGAGTATAAATGATTGTAGAGGTTTGAAAAATGTTTAATTGTATCTTATTTGAGTTTTGTCTCATGAAAATTTAATTTTAAAGCATTAAATCAAATTAAGCAGTATGTTGCCTTATGAATTGTAATTTTTTTTTTTACTTAGTTCTAAACTCCATGTAGGATTTATTGGTAAAATATTTTTATCACAATAAGCTTTTATTTTTCATATCATATAGTTATGTTATGTTATCTAAAAATGTTACTTTCTCTTGGCAATTAATAGTGATTTGTTAACAGCATTAGAAAAATATTCTCTATTATTACATATATGTTTAATGTGCATTTATTTCTTTTAACATATAAAAAGTGTTATTTATAAAGTAAGAAAGCTTTGAAAATAAAAGTTTTAGATATTATGTGCAAGTCCTTGAAATGCTTAAAATGCCAAATTTTTGCTCAAATGTGATGATTGTAAAAATCATTTTTAGGTAAAATCAATTTTATAAAAATAATTTTTTTATATATCAAGCAATGATGCTCATTTTAAAAACATCTGATGCAATACATTTAAATAGTGATGAACATGGAAGTAAAACTAAATAAATATAAATAACATGTTTTTATAATAACTCAGTTTTTTATTAATCTTGCAGTGACACATAATATTCCAGTTTTAATTAATTGAACAGTTATATATTATAATAACAGTAATATTACTTTTACCAAGCCAATTTTTGAAAATTCAACAACAAACTTATATGTACCTTTAATATTTTTACACTGTACTTAATAATAAGTTAGATAACTTAATTGATTCAAATTTGCCATTTTATGTATACTTACTTAAATTACTCACCTAATTGACACTTGTTGTAGTGCCATAAATATAGGTTAGATAAGTCTCTTTAAGCATGCTTCAACTTAAATATTTAAATTAATTATATAATTTCCAAAGAAGTTTTTTTAAATTTCAAATGAAACAACAAACTTCAACTAAACAATTTCATTTTAGTTTGAAATTTAAAATTAAACATAATACATTTGTTTTCAATCAGAACTTTGAAATACCTTTTAAAAATTTTAAAATAAATGGTACTGTATAAGATTCAAGGGTTGTTACAAACCCAATTAAATTCTGCTTGCAGTAGAGCATGTCACAGTTGTAGATAATTGACACAAAATGAAAATTCCATTCTGGTGCAGGAGAGTCTATAAGCTTAGTGCATATGGCCCCTGTGTTAGAATTCAGTCAAAAGTTTTTACAATTTATAATTCATAAAACTATATATTTTATTGGTATAAAAAAGATATAATTTGAATAAACATTAAAAAAAATTGTGAAATGCAAATTTTCCTTTTTATAAAAGACTAATTATTTCTTTTAATATTAATACTCATTTGTAGTGATCTTTATTGTTTGTTTAATTGATGACAAGTAAACCATTCTTTTTTAAAAGCAGAAAATATAAAAAAAAATTCTTATGCAAATGATTCTTTACAATGAAAACTAAAAATAATGTTCTAAATTTGCCAAAGCTTCTTTTTTATTTAATATTTTAATTGGGAAATTCAGTTGTTCAACTTTTATTTTGAGAAAGAGTGGCCTCAAAAGTAGAGAAAAAATAGGATTTACTAAAATAGTGTTATTTTAAAATGTATTATCGATTCCAAATAATAAGGAATGTAACATGTACAACAATACATGATCACTAAAAAATAAAATAACTGATTTATTTTTTAACAGCTCATTTTAGGCAGAATAGCCACAGCTCCTCAGTTGTAAAAATAGTTCCTTTTGGTAAAAGTATCAAGCCAAATGAACCAAAATTAATTTCATCATGTTGTCTCATAGTGATGGTACTCATGCATGCTGTTGACTTCAAGATGCTCTGCAGACTGATGAAAGTGGATGGTTCTGCAGTCATTGTGGTGATTAAAGTCACATGCTATTCACTCCAAAGTCCTGATTCAGAACTGTGACTCTAGACATATTATCAATTTAAGAAATATTAAATTACAGATGAAATAGGTTGATATATAGACTGGAATTAGCATAAGTGTCCAAATGAGCCTGCATATTATGCGGAAAGATAACTTGATGATACAAGCTTCTGTAAACGAGAGGTTGAGATCTTGTGGTGTAATTTATACTATAGCCAATAGGGTTTTATTTCTTTTAATGCAGGACAATGATAGATCTTATACAACACATCTTTTAAAGAATTTGTTTGGTGCTAAAAGCACTGCAGCCATTATCAATAACCTTATCATCCGTTAAAAATGCTATTTTAACTGTTCCAACAGATCAATCAACACAACATCTTTCATCATCTAAACCAATACTCTTTTTATAATTTACACATAACCAAATTTTTGTCCTGAATCATAATTTTGTTATTTGTGAATTCCAATCATTTTTATGTGTAAATATATGACATGTGCATTATATTTATTGCTATAAATGTCTATTATGCAACATTTCTTTTTTTTTTTTTTTTCTTCCTTCTGTAACTTTTTAATCAGTGTTTAATCATTTTACATATGTTAGTAATGAGTTTTGAATAAGAAATTTTTTAATTTTTATGTTTGCTCTTTCATAACATTATTTACCAAAAATATCTGGATTACAGTATAAACAAATGAAAAATATATCAATTTATCACTGTGAATGTTTAAAGAAATTTGATTTAAAGCAACCATATTTTTAAAAAAATTATAAGCAAATATTCATCTATCTTATTCTTTTAACATTTCAAATTAATATTTGAATTGTTGAAAAAATAAAGCAGATGAATATTTGCTTATGCTATGATTTTTAACTGGACTAAATTGTAATCATGTAGAAGTTGATTAAAAATTTACATTTTTGAATTCTACTTTTAAAATGAATTTTGATATATTTTTTTAGTTAGTTTAAATTAAATGCATTTTACTTATAGTTGAATTCATTGCAGCTTTATTCTTTTACCTATTAAAATAATATATATCTTAGATATAAATAATAGTGTTTATTTTTTTACTTTATTTTTTTTTTAAATATTGAGAAAAGAGTTATATGTCAAAATTATTTTCTAAAATGATTATATTCCAAATATTGTTTAAGTGTAACAAATGTTGTATAAAATATTTTTTTCTAATTTCATACTTAATATTGATATTCATAGGAGCAATATGATCAATCAGGATGATTACAACTTCATTATTGCATTTGATAAAGCTAGAGACAAGAAAGGCAGAGATGCTATTTTAGAAACACAAGGCACTCAGTGCTGTAAGACTTTCTTGAGCATGCTTGGGCACATTTCAAAAGATCAAACGTTGCAGTATATTCTCATTATGATTGATGATATGTTGCAAGTAGGAGTTTTGAGTTACTTAATCATATTTTATGCGTGTTGAAAATTGTTAATTGCTTGTCATTAATTGTTGAATGTCATTAATTGCAGGAAGATAAATCAAGAGTTGAACTGTTCAAAGCAAAACATTCTAAGAAAAAAAGTGATTCCACTTGGGGTCCATTTCTAACATTGCTGAATCGGCCTGATGGTTTCATTATGAATATGGTAATATATTATGTACTTAAAATGTATTTAAAAAAATTAAAAAATCTATCATCAAATTTATGTTATAAGAAACATTTTCTTGTATTGCTTGGTTAAGTATGTTCTAATTACATATTCTAATTATTTTTTTGTAAAATTTACTATTTTACTTAAAGATTTCTTATGAATAATTTTTGTCAAGTATGTTTTGTGAAAATTTGTACATTTACATAAGTACTTTAAAGTAACAAGACGATTTCACTGATAAATATAGTTTGGAAAGTTCTCAGTTTAAAAAGTTATTTTATTAAAATTTTTAGCTCTATTAAGTTTAATAATTTATTTCATTTATCAGTGTGATATAAATAGACTACTCCGCAAATATTAATGCAGTGAGAAAAGGAACTAATTTTATGAGAATTTAAAATTCGATAAATAAAATATTGCTAAGTAAATTTTAAACAATATTTCTTAGCAGATAATTCTGAGAAATTTGTAGTTCATGTGTTTTTAAATGTTCTTGTGAAAATAGTTTATTAATTTTTTTTTATTATTGCTTGTTAAATCTTGAGACTTTTTAACTATCAACACCTTTTTGAAGTATTAATTAAAATACATTAATTTTTAAATTTTCTTTATGATTGTTATTATGATTAATATTATATTTATGATTATTATTATTGATTTATTCAGATAATTACGGGATTTTCATTTAAAAAATGTATATAATGTCAATTTTACTAGTTGTAGATCCACATTTCTTTTTTCTATTTTATAAGAACATTTTTTAAATATTCAAAATAAGTTAATCATTTTTCTAATTTAATTCAATAATAGTTTTTTATTTGTTATAAATTAGTTTCTGTTTCAAATAGAAAATTTTTACTTTTAAACTAATGCACTGGAATACTTGTTTATTTTTTATTAACATAAATTAAATCCATTATTTTACAGCTTGCAATTTTTTTATTGATAGCTTTTAAATGGTATGTTTGTGATTTTTAAATAGCATGGTAATTTTTTCAAATCAATAAAATTGCTACTTCATGCAATATTTGAAAAATTTGTCCTGCAAATTGTCTGATTATTCTTGATGGTTCAAACGATTACAAATTATAAAATTTATTTCTCCAAAAATAACTAAAGTCATTTTTTTAGCAATCACAAACATATACACAACATTCATTTAAAAAAAATTTTTTTAGTTAATCTTGGAGGTTATTTTTCTTATTATATTTACCTGATGAAGTGTAATTTAATATCTCTGAATAACATACTTATAAAATTACAAGTATTATATAATAAAATGTTTACCAATATCTTTTAAAATATAATATCTAAATCTTTTGAACGCTTATATTTTTGAAGATAGTTTTATTAAATACTTCCAATGTAGTAAAAAAAATACTGAAACATAATTTTCTTAATCATTTTGGAAACCTCTTTATAATTCTTAAGGTCTAAAAATGTTTTTCATTGCACAAAAAAAATTTGTGGTTTTTTAACACAGATAATCCAAAATCCTCAGATTGCACTGACTGTTGAATGATCAGCACTATGGCTATCAGTTCAACAGTTTGTGTGTTTCCTTTGTGCCACGAGTGTGGATTTTTGTTGTGTTTCGGAATCCACTTTAAATTTTTTTGCCCTTCTGTGTGAAAGATGATTATTGCACAATAAAATCTCTGAAATGTAATGTCTTATTCATTAATGTAACAAGATCAAAGTTGGATTATTTCATCATATATAGGGAGTAAGAATTCAGATTTACTACTTGCAATATAATCTTAACTAACAAACTATATTTTTAAAAAAAAATACAAGTAATTGTACAAATGTTTGAGTAGAAAAGAATAGATTTAATTAAGAATTTTGTTTTCAATTAGATTTTTATATTAGTTGTATATTGAATAATATATGATTTAAATTTAGAGCAATAAACAGTATTGAAGTGTTGTACATATTAAAATATTAATTTTCTAATTAATTTAAAAATATCTTTTATAATATTTGGTACCTTTAATTGCTATTGTTTTAACAATTTGCATTTAATATAACTTATAACCTGGTAGTTATTTTTATGCTTAGTTTTATGAAAATAAAATAACAATTGTTTGGTAAATGTTGAATTTATTATTATTTCTTTACCACATCAAGAGAATATAGAATCTGAATTGAATAAAGTCTTTTTTTCATAGTTCATAATGGTTTTTTAAACTAATTAATTTTTTTGTTTTTATTTTTTAATTTTTTCTTAAGCAATCAAGCTCTTACTCTAATTAAACTTGATATTGTAAGAAATGCCTTTAGAAATTAGACAGTCTAAACATTACATTTAAAAATAAAAATCTTTGATGAGAATAAAAAGAAAAAGTTTCTAATATTTAAAATATTAAAAATTAGTAACTTGCTATATTTTTAATGACTACAACTATGTAACTTAAATTTTAGACCTTCAAACATTCTATATTTTATAAATGAAATCACCATTGCATTAAAATGTTGTGATGTATAAACCATACCAGTCAAACCTAATTTAGTTAAAATATTTTCTTTCTTATAAAACTGCTTATAACATTCTTTAATGTTTTCAGACCAGTCGAATTATTGCTAAATTAGCTTGTTGGAGTAAAGAACTTATGGATGGTTCTGACTTGAATTACTATTTGACATGGCTTAAAGATCAACTTCGACAACCTGTAAGAGATAAATTTTTGTTTTAAAATTTTATGACAATTTAGTAAATTTCTTGTAAATTTTAAAAAATAAAAAAATATTTATTGAATATTTGTATTTATTAGCTTTCCATATAAAATTTATGAAAGTGTCTTAGTCCATTAACATACTGTGTTAGTTATCTTATTCTAATCTAATTTTGGTATTTTGTTTCACCATACTTTTTTTAAATATTTATTTTTTTATTTGTAATAAATTTATTTTTTTTATTTCTAAGTCATTTTTTAATAATATTTATGAAAGTATTCTAATTTTTCAAATAATTAAAAATTTATTTTTATAATGACTATAATTTAATTGCCATAATTTATTTTTAAACAATTTTAGAACAATGAATACATTCAGTCTGTAGCTCGTTGCTTGCAAATGATGCTGCGGATAGATGAATATAGGCTTGCTTTCGTTGCTGTTGATGGGATATCTAAGTAAGTTATCTAATTAAATCCTTATTATGTATTAAAATAGAGTGAATATGAATCTATATTTGATGAAGGATTTAAAATTTACATATTTTATCATTGTTCTCCATGTGTTTGATTCAAATTCACCTAATATTTTTAGCTACTTTTATTTAAAAAAATAATGAATTATTAATATTTTAAGTGTTTATTCATACTTATTGAGCTAAGCAAGGTGGACATTTGAATCCACCATGTTTGTAATTGTTGCTTGAAAAATGTGTATAAAACTTAACACTTGTATCACATTATAACCAGTAAAATCCTGATAGTAAGCAATTATCATTTCACTTATAACAAAATTAACTTAAATTATTTATATAACATTATTTTCTGATGTAACTTATATCAGGTTAGATTAATAATTATATTGTAGATAATAAGAATTATCCCAACTAATGATTTAACTTCAGATTGACGTGCTTTTATTTTATATGAGTATTTAAAAAACAACAATGATTATAGAATTATGATGCAATGATGATGAAGTAAAATAATATGAATAAAAATATTTAGGAAGTGATTATGAGCAATTTACAATGTATATAAAATATATTTGTTAACCAATATTGATTTCAGTTACTTTTCAGTGTTTTATATAAATATTTAACTTTTCCTGACTTTATGGTTTTTATTGCATTTTATGAAACATGCCAATCATTTTACTTTTATTTTTTTGCTTTCACTTTGAATCATAATAAATTTTCAAATCATAATATTAAATAGCATATTATTTTATTTTACTCATACTTTGTAAAATGGTGTTTTATATTTCATTCATTTTCTATTTCAATTCTATATAATCTCAAGTTACAGATATTTCAGTCAAGATCTTTTTACTTGTGATTCATTGCATAGCATTTGCAAACTCAAAATTTTTTAATGTTTTTCTTGGTTTCATGTTAATTGTTAATGCTTATATGAAAAGTTACAATTTTTGTTATTAAATTAACTTATGATCTCTTAGTTGTAATTAATTTATTTTTAAAAAATAAGTTTTGCATTTTCATTAAAGTGTTATTGTTTACCTTTTAAGATTAAAACATTCTGAATTTAAGACTAGTAATAATATTTTTTGATTACTATCTATGTTATTCAAAACGTCTTTGTAATATGGCATGAATAATCTTTACACTTCTGACATAAGTATCAAACATATTCTTAATTTATAGTAGTACACATTATATTTTAAAAGACTATTGCATTTCAATTTGTTAAAGAAAGAAGTTTGTTCATGCTTTTCACAGTTTAAATTCATTATTAAATCTTAAATAATATTTGTTACAATGATTGATGTAATAAGTTAGAGATAATTTTAAATTTTATAATATAGTCCGAAAATTTAATATAAATTTATCAATAAAGTTTTATGTTGAATAATAAATCCTTTAGAAACTTAAGCAACTTTTTTTAAAATAAATATGTGGTTTTTACATATTATGTTTTATTTATGTTATTATGAATAAAATATCAAACTTGCTTAACTTTTAATGTAGATTTTTTAACCATGAAATATGTCTTTCTCATAGAATCTTTGGACAAGTAGCTGTTAATGATATTACTTTGTAACATAATGGTAAAATATGTGTTTAATGAATTTGAGTTTTATTATTTTTATTTTGATGTTTGGAATTAATTAGAAAATTCTTATTCATATAATATCATCTTAATTCTATGAATTAACTGACATTTATTTGTATTAAATATTATTTCTATTTTAAGGCTTGTCACAGTATTAGCTGGTAAGGGAAATTATCAAATACAATATCAACTTATATTTTGCATTTGGGTAATGACATTTAACGTTACATTAGCTGAGAAAATGAATAAGTAAGTGTTGTATTTAATAAGATAAGTAATTTATAATTTCCTTTCAGATATTTATAGTTTGTTCTTATTTAATTATTATTTTGTTTAAAATATTATATAAATTAAACATTTATCTTAATATTTAAAAGATTAAATTAAAAAATTATTCGTTCATAAAATAGTATTCTTTTTTCTAGTATAAGAATAATTCCAGAAATAAAAAGAAATGCTTATGTATATATAAGAAGTATAGTATAAATATTATCAAACTGAAAATTAACAATTGTGTGGATTGTTAAATTCAAAGATTAATGTGTTGATGAGCTGTAGGAAAAATATTGCAAAAATTTATATTATATAAATTTTATATTTTCTTTTTTAACGTTATTTAGAAATTAAAAAAAAAAAAAATCTTAGTATTTGTTTATTTAAAAGAGGAAATATTGTATGTTCTTATAATATGAATGAATAAAACTGATATATTCATACTTGACTACATTAAGTATTGTTGACTGTATTGTATGTACTTGATTTTTTATGTATTTGAATTCCATTGAGTGAGTAAATATTTGAATTTAAAATCTAAATTTCTTATTTCAGGTTCAATGTTATACCCATTTTGTCGGATATTTTAAGTGAATGTCCGAAAGAGAAAGTAACTAGGATTATATTGGCTACTTTAAGAGTAAGTAGATTTGTTTTGTTGTAAATTGATATTCTCAATTGCATTTGAAATGACTTGTGGATGACAAAATCCAAATTATTTAATGTTTATGTTGTGCTGAAATAAGAAATTCTTTTATCCAAGGAAAATAATCATTGAAATTCATTTTATAAATTTTTTCTATATGTAATATGTTTTGTTGATCAGAAGTAGTAAAATTAGTAAATAAAAATAAAATATTCTTTTTTTTTGTATAAATCGATTGATTTCTCCATTCTTTTTAAAGAATCTGATTGAAAAACCTGAAGAAAGTGGTATTAGTAGAGATCATGCCATTGCAATGGTGCAATGCAAAGTTTTGAAGCAACTTGACATTTTACAAAGCCGCAGATTTGAAGATCCAGATATTATTGAAGACCTTGAATTTTTAAATGAAAAACTTCAAGCTAGTGTTCAAGATTTAAGGTAAAAATGATTTTTTGCATATTAGAAATCACACTTCTCTTTTGAATTTATTTAACAAAATTTAGGATGGGATGTAAATGCAATATTATTACACTCAATTTTTATAAAATTTTAAGTGTGGGGATGAACTTTCAGCTCATTCCAATCAGAGCCATTAGCTCAAATCTAAATGACATAATAATCACTCTAGGTTTTGAGAACTTCAAATTCCTTTGTTTGTCAGCAATTTTAATGCAACATTACTAGTAAATCTATTATCTATAATATTTAATTATATTAATCAGTATGAAGCTTGTGAGAATATGAAAGAAATTTATGCAAATGCATAGAACCTAAGCAAGTCATCACCTGAATAATCTCAATTTAGAAAACTTTATTTTTGCTATTTATTGTTATTTAAGATGATATAGATTCTAATGTTATTCTTTTTCCATCATTATTTAAAAGGAATATTGAATAAACTGTTGATTAAAAAATGCAATAAGATGGACAGGTACTAAATGTCACTTGATTGATATTTTAAAAAAAATTACAGAAGGAATTGTTAAGAATTATACTAAAATTGAATGTCAGAAGAATAAAAATAAATTGTAAACATATGAATCCAAAAGGATCAGAATTCTCTTCTTGTAATAATTCATTTCTAGAGTGAAATCTCCAATTGAATAAAATAACATCTATAAAAGAAATACACTTATTTCTGTTAAGACTTTTTCAGTAAAAGCAAAATATATATCCATTAAAAAGAGGATTTGTAGAGCTAATGAAATAAACATGAATGATTAAATGTTGAAATCTTATATATGCCTTAGAAATAAAAATATCCTTATTTTATTCAAAAATCAAATCTATATATAGCTAAATTGCTTTTGGTAAGGAACATAAAATTTCTGGTTCAACTATGAGCAACATTTTTCACCTAAAGGAAGTATGGATACTGATTGTAAATATCAACGAAGAATTCATGAAACAAATATTTGAATCATTGTAAAGTGTTACTTAAATTTTTGAAGTTTTTCAAAGCTGAATATGTGCCACTTTTTATATTAAATAAAAAGTTGTATAAATTTTAAAGGAAAGTGCTACAATTTTAATAGCATGAACAACTGTTAACATTACTATGAAGTACATAATTTATCTTTTAAAAAACCAAGTGGGAAGTCACATATGTAATAATGACATTGTCGAAAATTGAAAAAATGTTATACAACATTTTAAGCCAATTTTCATAATCTTATGTTATTAACTGAGTTGAAACTAGATTGTTTTATAAGTTTTTTTCAGGGGAAGTTGCGGTAATAAAAAATCAACAATTGGGAAACTCAATAAGGAGCATTGTAGACTTTCGCTAATTTTAATATGGGTGCAGGAAGAAATGAAACCTTATTGACTAGGGAAAAACAATTATACTGTAGGTTCTCCTCTAATTAGACCTTGTCCTAGAAATGATTGTTGAGTGACAAAACAAACCTGTTAAAACATAAAATCCAATTTTTCAGAATGCATTGAATAAATTACTTTAGTTATGCTATTTGTTCTACTTATTGTATAGTTAATTTCATAATTTAGTTAGATACATTTACAATTTTAGGACTGAAAAATAAAATTTTATTTATTAGAAATTTTCATATTTTCTTGTAAATTTCAATTTTGGAATTTTGGTGAGTAATTTTATTTAAAAATATTAAGATTTATGCTTATTGTTATTCAAGATATTATCAGTTTATTAATAATATAATTTTTAATAGTTCATTTGATGAATATTCCACTGAAGTGAAATCTGGTCGATTAGAATGGAGTCCTGTTCATAATTCTGAAAAATTTTGGCGAGAAAATACTCATAGGCTAAATGAAAAGAACTATGAATTACTGAAGTAAATAAATGTTTTAATATATTTTTTGATTTGTAAATGTTTTTTTTAAATCACATTAACAATTTTTAATTATTAAAAACTGTAAATGTCATTTAAGGTTTTACTTCTAATATATGTGATAGAAGTATATCATTTAATTACCTGAAAGAGGTTTAATGTTTAAAATTTATAAGCTAATTGAAAGTTCAGAACAAAATGAAATAAATATTTAAAGCTTGAATTAATTTAAAAGATGTTCAAAGGAACCTTTTTGTTTTGTTGATAAATTTAGTTTTATTTTTAATTTAATTGTCATAGTTACTATTTAGCTTCTATTGTAAAAGTACTGTACTTTATTTTTAGAATTTGTAAGCATGTGATAATAGATGCTCAATTCTTCTATTTAGGAACTAAAATTTAAAAAAGTATTTTAATAAACTCATTTTCTTGCAATTTTCTTTTGTATTTATTATTTTTATTTTATAGTTAAGAAACTTCAATCACTGTTTTTATTGAAGTATTATAAATCCTTCATATTATGAATGACTGCACTGCAAATGAAATCACAAAATCTTTTAAATAGTTCATGTGGAATTTCTTACTAATCAAATTGCCCTTACATCCCATGTAGCAGTATAATTTATTTATTTATTACAAATGCCCAGAAAATTGACTATGGCACCATTAGTTCCCTGGCCTTTCAATATGCCTGAACAATACATATTAAAATTACATGTGCAGGACATGATTCAAGATTAGTGTCAAAAATTTGATCTTGTTTACATAAAAGACACAAAAAAAACTCAAGTTTAAACTGATGCAAATATGCTAGGTGGCCGAGGTGCCCTGGTTGGTTAGTGTTGTTCTCATTAGTTCAGATGAGTTTGAATCTGGCTTAACCGAAGATTCATTGTGTTCAATAAAGGCGGCTGGGTCATGTAAATGTGTTATAGTCACAATGTCCTCCAAGTGAAATGATAACTTTGAGGGT
Source organism: Latrodectus geometricus (assembly GCA_026290005.1). Taxonomy (NCBI): domain Eukaryota; kingdom Metazoa; phylum Arthropoda; class Arachnida; order Araneae; family Theridiidae; genus Latrodectus; species Latrodectus geometricus. The sequence continues at coordinate 23,450 of JAPDSC010000229.1, forward strand.
GGCAGGTCGAATATTTGGATGTCTTCTGCCTAGTCCCTTCTTCTAAATTAAAAAGATTCCCACCTGGCTGTTTCCATCTAACTGCTAAAGCCCAACTCGGGGAAGTATGCCGGTGCAATAAAAAATACGCTGGTGTATCATTGTTCTCTAGAAAGATGAAAAAGAGAAACACTTGCACTCTCTCTCTCTCTTCTAGGAAAAACAGAAATAGACCCTGACCCTTTGATCTGGAAAATCCAAAGCTTACTTGGGCAGAATCACACCTCTGTTTCATTCTACCCTTCTGCTTTATTCTAACAGATGTCTTCTCTTAATCATTAATGTTACTGAATGAAAAGAAAGGCTATTCAAAGGTCTCTTCATCAATATAATCAATAGTTTCAAATTCAATTTTGGAAAGGTTCTTTTGTTAGGAATGATCATCGCTTGTATTTGCCTTATGAAATTAGGGTAAATTGATATTAGTAAGATAATTTTACACATAAAAAATGTAAAAATAGAATTTTAAAAATGTATTAAAACATGAAAAAAGATTATTTTACCTGATTTTACATGATCAAAGTTAAAGTCAAAATTGTTTCTAATTATAAATCTTATTTTGCATGTGTTCCTCATTTATTGTTTATGAAATAATTTGATCTAAGAGTACTTTATTTAAGAAGAGAGAACTGTTTGGTAAAAAAGTTTTAACATCCAACTTTCATTTTTCGATATTAAGAACTATTTTAAGGATCCCTATATATTTGTAAAAGAGCAATTAATACATTTTGTAAAATATCAGATAAAACTGCATTACTTTGACAAGTTTTATTACTCTGTTAATGTGTTAATACTCTTAAATTTTTTCTTGTAAATAGTTTAAAATGATTATGTATCAACAAGTAGAGTTAATTTTAACTAGATATAAAAAATGACATTCAAATAAGATTGTGTTAAAGTGTTTTCAAACATTAACTGAAGAAAGTGAATGTTTTATTAAGTACCAGTTATTGAATTTCAAATATTCATTTTTGAATTGTAACATGCTAATGAAACAAAATTTAGTTTGTGCATACCACAAAATAATATCAGTGTAAAAGGAAGAAATAAAAAATATTTGCTTATTAGGAAGTTTTATGTCGAAAAGGAGATAACTAAATGAATAAAAAATAAATTTTGCCTGAAAATATCAAAAAGCTTCTTTATTATAAAAGAAGAAATATTTTAAAAAGGTAAAATGTGTGAGAAAACATTTTAAAAAGGTAAAATAAAAGGTAAAGGTTTCAATATAAAAATACATGTTATATGTATTTTTATATTGAAATAACTTATATTTGCCTAGAAACATTCTAAATTTAGTTATTACTATTTAGAATTACAATAAGTGTCTTTGCTTTTTCTTTCTTCATTACAAATTGATGTAATGAAAGTTTCACAGTGGTCAAAAACAAATTTGTTATGATATATTTAGAATGAATGTTATACTTCAGATATTAAAATACTAAAAAAATATATGTTGAACTTAAATACAAATAAAATTATGTCTAATAAAATTATAGAATTATCATTTTTCATTAATTTGAAATAATTATGAGCAATGTTTTTTGCTTATATTTTTGTTGCTGCTAAGCTCATCTTAAATCTTTGTTTAATAGAATTTTGATTTACCTTTTGGAAACAAGTAAAGATCCTCTAGTTTTAAGTGTAGCTGCTCATGATATTGGAGAATATGTTCGTCATTACCCACGTGGAAAGCAGTGAGTAATTTTGCTAGATATTTATTCATTTTTGATTTTTAAATAATATATATTATTGAAGTGTAGTTATGATTGTAAATAGTATATTAATCATAAATTTTAAATGTAACCTGTAATTATTTGGCAAATAATTGACAAATTTAGAAATGAATCTAGAATAATAATTTATAATTTAATTAGCAAATTTAAAAAAAATTCATTGTTAGAAAAATACTTTTAAAGATGGTATAATTTTTGTTTTTAAAATCTTATATAATTTAAAAGTTAATTGCTTAAAATTAGATTTTTTATCTGTAATCTAGTTACTAGAAATTAAAAATGTTATTTAAAAGGAAAATTTTTTTTTAAATAATTCATTTTTTAAATTGCACATATTTTTATTAAATCGTTTTATGTTTATAATAAGCAAATTGAATTATTTGTCTTATTTAAATTGTACACTTTTTATGAAGCTTACTTATATGAGCTAATGATTTATACCTTAAAGTTTATTTATATTCTTTAATGTTTCATCGTTAATTTAGAGCTAACAACCCATTCTGTAACTAACATGAATATTTTAATCTGATAGTAGAAGAAATACAAAATTTTTCTAAATATCTACCAAAAAAAAAAAAAAAATTCTTGATCTCTCAAATTTTTGTGCAACTTTAATTCTTTACATAAGTATTATCAGAATAAAAAGTAACACTAACACGTCAGACATTCAAATGTTTCTCAAAAATATTTCATAAATCTAAAATAAATGAAAAAAGAGGATTAAATTAATGATGCTGATTTACATACAACAGAATAAGTATTATTTTAATAAAAAATCTTACAATTTTGTAATTACATTTTCCTTTAAAAATTAGAAAAATTAGAGCAATCAAGTTAACTGAATGATTTGAAACTAAAATTGCATTCCTTGTATCTATTATTTGGAATCCATCACTGCAGAATAAAAATGACTTAAAGCTGTAATAAATTAGTGTTTATCTGTAATTCTTGTGATTTTAATAAAGTAATATTGTGATTAAATGAAGATTAACTTAATTTATTAAGTAATTATTTTAATATTTTATCAGATTCAATGATAATAATCTTATTTTAGTTACATTCATGTGTGAAGTTTAAACATAGAAAATTATTTGAATTAAAAAAGCACTCATTAAAACTTTTCATTTCTCAAAACTTTTCTAATTTCTAGATTTTACGTTTACTAGTATTGCTATTTAGCATAGTAAAAATTAAATTATAATTACCATATGATTTTTAAAAACTTTAAGAAGAAAATATGCTATGGTAAAATATTCACTTTCTTAGAATTAAAATGCTTTAGGTTTGTGTGATTTCTTAGGATTAAATATGTTATGTAATAAATATAAAATTTATTTTAATGTGATAAAATGTAAAACTTATATTTTATTTGCATAACTTAATGCTATGTTATATCTACTGTTGTCTATTTAAACTAAAATTATGTGGAATATAATTATTGGTATAATGGTACATATAAAATAATTTTCAGCATAATAGAAGGTCTTGGTGGTAAGCAACAGGTCATGCACCTTCTTTCACATGAAGATCCCAATGTTAGATATCAAGCATTATTGTGTGTTCAGAAATTAATGGTCCACAACTGGTTAGTATACTTTATAGATAATTTAAGCTTTTAAATGCTTTATCTATTATTCTCTGCATGTATTCTAATATGCAAAATTTCCCTTATCATTTCATTTAAAGTTTTCATTTGATTCGTTATTTAAAAAGTATCTGCTATTAATAAGTATGAAAGGAATTATTCTAGTTTTAGCTTATAAAATTCCAAATTTCAATATTTTTCATGCTAACTGCTCTCAGCTTAAAATTCCTTTGCTTTTATCCTTGTTTTTGGTTTTGTTTTTGTGTACTGCTATTAAGCTTGTGTTTTTTAAAATTTCATTTCTTATTTTTTCTTTCCTATTTCTTTACCCTAATTTCTTTTTATAAAACTAGAGCTCATTAAATTATGTTAATAATTTATAAAAGTAATGGTAAAGTTTTCATTTACTACTAAATATTAATAGATTGCAGATTGATAGGTATTCGAGTCTTAATGTGTTAAAAAATCTCTTATTAATGATACAGTAAAAAAATATCAAAACTATTGTGTCTTTATTAATATATTAATTATTTTAATTAATATATTTTATATATATTTTTTTCTAATAAGCAGCATGAGGAATAATTGGAAATTTGTATTCAAAGTTGATTACTGCTATCACACATATTGAATACAGAATATGATTATGCTAATTGAATGTCATATTTAACTAAACACTGTAATTGAATATACTGAATTCATGCTTTAATTAATTATAAATAATAAGTAAACTCTTTTTTAAAATAATAAAATTTTCAAAGTATTACTGCCAGATAATGAATTTGTTTGCTTATATATTTTTTTAAAATATGCATTATTTTTTCCATTATGGTAAATAATTTTAATAAAAGAACTATCACATTTTTAATAAAAATTTAATTGAAACAAATATTGTTTTCACATTTCATCTTATGAAATTTTTTTGTTTATTAAATTTATTAAAATAAACTTTTTATCCAAATTTAGACATTCTAAATATTCTTATAAATATGCAAAAAAAGTTAAATTATATCATTAAAAACATTTAAAAAACCCTCAAGATTATTAAATACATATTATTGAGGTATTAAATATGTTAGTGAAATTTGTCATTATTTAAAAAAATATTTAACATTAATCAAACAAGGTAAAACACATGATTGTTTGTGTCAAAAGCATGTGAAAAGTTGTGTATCATGCATGGTAAATATATTTGCCAATTTCCATTTCCCTTCTATTTTTTAAATGCTGACAACTTTGTCTTTGAACAAATTGTCTTGATATATGACACATGAAGTCTGATTGTTTTTGACTGAAATCATGTGTGGCATTCCTTTGCATCAATTTATTATGTTAATTTCTGCTACTTTTATTCAATGAAATTACTGTTTTGTTTGATAATAAAATAAAGAAATGCAGTAAAAAAACATTTATAAAATTATTTCACATCCTCATTTAAAACAATGATACCTTTTACTCATTTATGCTAATAAGAAAATTCTGAAAATGTTTCATTTCTAAATTAACACATCTAGGAAGGAGCACTTAAAATTATTTTGTTAGCATCAGATAACTACTGTGTGTGTCAGTGTTGTATCTGATAACTACATAACAAATAATATGAAGCAAGGTATAGATTACTTTCTTGGATATTTTTTAGTCAATGACATCATAGTTTTAAGTGTATTTACGAAATTACATTGGTTTGGGGATTTAACATTTACCTTAAGCAGGATTGGTTAGTGGTTCAGTATAATAAAATGACTTGTCGAAAGTTCATTTTAAACTGTATGTCCTAATCACATTAGCTTTCAAGTGTAAAAAATGACAGTAAAGCAACAAAAAACCTAATCATAGATATTTAATACATATATAATACAATCTATTTGTGTTATAATAATCTATCCTATTTACTGCTCTATAAAACTTTGAGATTTACTTTCTTAGTCTTGAAGAACAGAATATTTTATCTTATAAATTGATTTTAGGGTATGATATAAGTTAGTTCATCAGATTTTATTGAATCAATTTTAAAAAAATAGTCTCTACATTTATAATTATGTATAGCTGCTTTAAAAAAATAAAAGATTGATACTCTTGAATATGCTATCTGCATTTGTTATGTATTAATGTTTATCATATTATTATTAATATACTTATTGATATATCTATACTTTTGTTCTTATATGTATTGGGAAGCAAGATCAAAATTAATCGCATAATGGCCAAATGTCTAGCATTTTTATAAATATATCTTTATTATATATATATATATATATATACCATATTATATAGTTCTATAACTATAAACTTATTAAAGTAAAATAACCTTTTTTATTTTAAATAATTGCAAATATTTAAAAGTAGTTCCCATACATAAATTCAAGATTACTTGAATTTATATATATATATATATAT